>NW_023611141.1:0-108937 GCF_013339725.1 Rhipicephalus microplus
AGGTGGCCTGACGACGGAACATGGAAGCAGCGGAACAAGCACGCAGCCGTGACCCGACGCCACGCCCTACTGTAATGCGAGACGGCGAACTAGCGACCTCGACTTCTTATCGACGGCCACAGTGTGACCGCTATCGTCGATACTGGAGCCGACTATTCTGTCTTCAGTGGGTCGTTCTCCGCGAAGTTAAAGAAAGTTAGGACAGCTTGGAAAGTCCTGAAATCCGCACAGCCGAAGGTCATCTCGTAACGCCTGCAGAATCTGCACAGCGAGAGTCACCCTAACGGCCGTATTTATCCTACAGACTTCGTAGTCCTACAGCGTTGCTCGAGAGATGTATCCTTGGCATGGACTTCTTATGCTCCATGGTGCTGTCATCAACCTAAAAACAAAGTCGATAACGTTATCCACAGAAGAAGCACTACCGCCGCGCACGCGTCAGGACACCATGCCTTGAATGTGCTGGAAGAACAAGTCACCATTCCGCCTCGCTCAAGCGTCAATATTTCAGTCGGCGCTAATAAATCACCTGACGTGGAAGGCGTCGTTGAAGGCAGTCAGCATCGTTGGTCACCCGAAATATTTGCGTCGCGAGAGGAATCCGGAGCTGCGGAGAGGCAGGGCAAGGTTATGCTCACGAATTTCAGCAATGAGTACAAAACATGTGAACAAAGGAACAACGGTCGCATACATCGAAGAAATTGTCGAGCCACCAGGCTTTCACCCTCGCCGATTCTGCGGAACCATGCTCAGAGGAACCAAGCCCCTCCCATAGCTTTCGACGTCAATCCCAGATTCCGAACGATAAACAAGAACAGCTCAAGGCTCTCCTGCAATACGAAGATTGCTTTTCGTCGTCATCGAAAATTCGGCAGACCCCAATCACGAAACATCGCATCATAACCGAAGAAAATGCCAGACCACTCCGTCAGAGTCCGTACAGGGTTTTGACGCGAGAACGTGAGGCCATGAGAGACAAGTTGATGAAATGCTGCGGGATGACATTATCCAGCCGTCCAAGAGTCCATGGGCATCCCCCGTGGTGTTAGTGAAGAAAACGATGGGACCCTACGTTTCTGCGTCGATTATCGCCGCCTGAACAAAATCACAAGAAAGGACGTGTATCCTTTCCCACGAAAGACGACGCACTTGATCGGCTCCATAACGCCAAGTACTTTTCGTCAATGGACCTCAAGACTGGCTATTGGCAAATCGAAGTCGACACAAGAGACCGAGAGAAGACGGCGTTTATAACACCGGACGGCCTTTTCGAGTTTAAGGTGATGCCCTTCGCTCTTTGCTCAGCGCCGCAACTTTTCAACGCGTATGGATACAGTACTGGCAGGATTGAAGTGGCAGATTGCTTGTGGACTTGGACGACGTCGTCGTGTTTCCTCGAGCTTCGACGAGCATCTTCGGCGCCTTGAAGCGTACTTCAAGCCATCAAGACTTCCGGACTCACACTGAAGCAGGAAAGTGCAGGTTTGCGTATGAGGAGCTCTGTCTGGGCACCTATCAGCAAGTCTGGAGTTCGTCCCGATCCACGGAAACAGCCGACATCGCCGACTTCCCGCCGCCCACTGACAAGAAAGCCGTGCGCCGATTCTGGGCCTGTGTGCTATTATAGGCGGTTCGTGAAAAAACTTCGCCCGCATCGCCGATCCTCTCACTAACCTTACCAAGGCCGACGTGGAGTTTAAGTGGGAAACGCCACAGGAACACGCTTTCCAGGAGCTCAAACATCGCCTCCAGACGCCTCCGTTACTTGCCTATTCGACGATTCGCCGAGACAAGAAATACATACTGACGCAAGCAGCGTAGGTCTTGGCGCCGTTCTTGTGCAGAGGGCTGACGGACTTGAAAGGGTTATTAGTTACGCCAGACGATCGCTATCCAAAGCAGAAGCAAATTATTCCACAACAGAATATGAGGCCTCGCCATCATCAGGGCTCCACCGAGTACGGCCGTTACAAGACAAGGCGCGGAAGACCAAGACCATGCCTCGACTGCAGCGACAATGACAACCGGAGCGTCCCAGCCCGCGATCGTCATTCATCAACCCAGGGAACCACCAACGTTCCATGGCTCATCGTTTGAAGATCCGGAAACCTGGCTAGAAACATACGACCGTGTCGCCGCCCTCAACTACTGGGACAACGAAGAAAAGCTCCGTCGTGTGTACTTCTACGTGGAAGACACCGCAGGACCTGGCTAGAGAATCGGGAATCACGCTCCGAACGTGGGATGTCTTCAGCGGGCATTTCTGCAAACGTTCGCGAGCGTCGTCGCAAAGAGAGGGCCGCTGCTCTACTCGAGAACCGGGTTCAGCTACCAATGAAAAGGTTGGAATTTTCACAGAGGAGATGACCCGCCTATTCCGTCACGCTGACCAAGACGTGCCTGAGGAAAGAAAGTTCGTTTCCTCATGCGAGGGGTCAAACAGGAGCTCTTCGCGGGACTAATGAGGAATCCACCGAGCACCGTCCAAGAATTTTTATCCGAGGCGACCACTATCGAAAAAACCTGGACATGCGCACCAGACAGTATAATCGTCGCCTGACTCCAGAATGCGCTGCTGCTCAAGTCAGTGACTCCGACGACCTGCGTGAAACGATACGAGCGATCGTGCGGGAAGAGCTGCGCAAACTGTTGCCTTCGGAGCAGCCTCAAGTGGATTCGATCGCCGACATTGTGCGGAAAGAAGTCCAGCAATCGCTTCGAATTCCCGAAACACCGCCGCCCGAGCCAGAAACTATGAGCTACGCCGCTGCAGTGCGCCACAATGCTCCTCCCCGTCCACGCCAAAACGCCGCCCCGTCGCACTTCCGTCGCCAGACGCCACCGCCGCCACCACCCCCACCGACGTCTACCGTTCCCCAGCGGGCCAGCGCAGTGCACCGAGGAAAACGGACGTTTGGCGTGTACCTGACAACCGCCCGCTCTGCTACCACTGCGGCGAGGCCGGGCACACATACCGCCGTTGCCAGTACCGACAGATGGGACTGCGTGGCTTCGCCGTCAATGCACCGCGTCCGCAGCCAGGAGATCGGCCACGTGACCGACTACCTGGCAGGAACTCAATGGACACTACGAAGTCCTTCCCGTTCGCCGTCGCCCAGCCGCCGCATGTCACCGCCTCCGGCAGTACTCTGGCCCAACGCGGGGCCGGTCTCCTAGCCCGTTTCCGGGAAACTAAGGCAGCAACCGATGGAGGTGCGGTTGCTGTGCGACGAACTACCGAAGATCTCCGACGACGACGACGCCGCGACGGAGCTTTCCGAACACAACGCCAAACAGGCAAAGCCCTGACGGCGAAAGCTCACTTACCGAAGGTGGCCTGACGACGGAACATGGAAGCAGCGGAACAAGCCGACGCAGCCGTGACCCGACGCCACGCCCTAACTGTAATGCGAGACGGCGAACTAGCGACCTCGACGTTCTTATCGACGGCCACAGTGTGACCGCTCTCGTCGATACTGGAGCCGACTATTCTGTCTTCAGTGGGTCGTTCGCCGCGAAGTTAAAGAAAGTTAGGACAGCTTGGAAAGTCCCTGAAATCCGCACAGCCGAAGGTCATCTCGTAACGCCTGCAGAATCTGCACAGCGAGAGTCACCATAACGGCCGTATTTATCCTACAGACTTCGTAGTCCTACAGCGTTGCTCGAGAGATGTATCCTTGGCATGGACTTCTTATGCCTCCATGGTGCTGTCATCAACCTAAAAACAAAGTCGATAACGTTATCCACAGAGAAGCACTACACCGGCCCGCACGCCGTCAGGACACCATGCTTGAATGTGCTGGAAGAACAAGTCACCATTCCGCCTCGCTCAAGCGTCAATATTTCAGTCGGCGCTAATAAATCACCTGACGTGGAAGGCGTCGTTGAAGGCAGTCAGCATCTGTTGGTCACCCGAAATATTTGCGTCGCGAGAGGAATTCCGGAGCTGCGGAGAGGCAGGGCAATGGTTATGCTCACGAATTTCAGCAATGAGTACAAACATGTGAACAAAGGAACAACGGTCGCATACATCGAAGAAATTGTCGAGCCACCAGTGCTTTCCACCCTCGCCGATTCTGCGGAACCTGCTCAGAGGAACCAAGCCCCTCCCATAGCTTTCGACGTCAATCCCAGACTTCCGAACGATAAACAAGAACAGCTCAAGGCTCTGCTCCTGCAATACGAAGATTGCTTTTCGTCGTCATCGAAAATTCGGCAGACCCCAATCACGAAACATCGCATCATAACCGAAGAAAATGCCAGACCACTCCGTCAGAGTCCGTACAGGGTTTAGACGCAAGATTGTGAGCCCATGAAGAGACAAATTGATGAAATGCAGCGGGATGACATCATCTAGCCGTCCAAGAGTCCATGGGCATCCCCGTGGTGTTAGTGAAGAAAAACGATGGGACCCTACGTTTCTGCGTCGATTATCGCCGCCTGAACAAAATCACAAGAAAGGACGTGTATCCTTTCCCACGAATAGACGACGCACTTGATCGGCTCCATAACGCCAAGTACTTTTCGTCAATGGACCTCAAGACTGGCTATTGGCAAATCGAAGTCGACAAGAGACCGAGAGAAGACGGCGTTTATAACACCGGACGGCCTTTTCGAGTTTAAGGTGATGCCCTTCGCTCTTTGCTCAGCGCCTGCAACTTTTCAACGCGTTATGGATACAGTACTGGCAGGATTGAAGTGCAGACTTGCCTTGTGGACTTGGACGAACGTCGTCGTGTTTTCCTCGAGCTTCGACGAGCATCTTCGGCGCCTTGAAGCTGTACTTCAAGCCATCAAGACTTCCGGACTCACACTGAAGCCAGGAAAGTGCAGGTTTGCGTATGAGGAGCTCTTGTTTCTGGGGCACCTATCAGCAAGTCTGGAGTTCGTCCCGATCCACGGAAAACAGCCGACATCGCCGACTTCCCGCCGCCCACTGACAAGAAAGCCTCGATGTGAGCGAGTACCTTCAACGCGCCGAAGAAGCCGACAACTTGCGCGTTCCGTATCAAAATCAACAGACGACCAACAGCCACCGTTACAACCTTCGACGACGCTTCGTGGAATACCAGCCCGGTGAACGTGTTTGGGTTTGGACGCCAATACGCCGACGTGGACTAAGTGAAAAGCTTCTGCGACGGTACTTCGGACCGTACAGGGTGGTTCGACGTATCGGCCCACTTGATTACGAGGTTGTCCCCAACGGCACCACGAACTCTCAACGACGCCGATCGCGACATGAAGTCGTACATGTCACGCGCCTCAAGCCGTTTCATGCGCGTTAACAAACTGAACCAGTGTTTTTTTGTATTATTGTTGTATCGGAATTTATTCATTGTACTTTCTTACATTATTATTGTACTTTCATCTTTAGTTAAAGCATCGGGACGATGCCTTTTTTTTAGAGGGGGGCAATGCCACGTTCCATTTCCCAAGTTTTTGTTATCGTCCCAAACCACCACACGATTCTCAGCGCAAACCGCGCCTGCAGTTTTCTAGAAGGTTCCGGACTGTAGTAGATCATTTCGATAAGATCACGCCCACTGTGCGAACGGTACAGATTGTTCTGGAAGCTACGCCACCGCCAGCGATAACGCTAGAACATTCGACGGCAAGAGTATAAATGCCGACGCGCTTCACCACTTGTGAGTTGTTGATCGAAGGCCGACGCTGCGTTCGCCGCTATCAGTCCGAGACTGCTACCTGTGCAAGACTGCTGCTGTAATAAGACTTTCCCTTTACTGGGCACAGGTTCGCCCAAATAAACAGTTAAATCTGAACACGAAGTTTCCTGTCTTCGGCCACGTCACGACCCCGTGACAATACGACCGTGTGGCCGCCCTCAACCACTGGGACAACGAAGAAAAGCTTCGTCATGTGTACTTCTACCTGGAAGACACCGCAAGGACCTGGCTAGAGAATCGTGAGTCCACGCTCCGAACATGGGATGTCTTCTGCGGCGCATTTCTGCAAACGTTCGCGAGCGTCGCTCGCAAAGAGAGGGCCGCTGCTCTACTAGAGACCCGGGTTCAGCTACCAAATGAGAAGGTTGAAATTTTCACAGAGGAGATGACCCGCCTATTTCGTCACGCTGGCCCAGACATACCTGAGGAGAAGAAAGTTCGTTTCCTCATGCGAGGGGTCAAACAGGAGCTCTTCGCGGGACTAATGAGGAATCCACGTCTTGTGTTCGACATCGACGTACATTGACAGCATGTCGGCGATTGTTTTGTTAAGCCGCTCGGTGAGGCCGTTGGTCTGTGGGTGGTACGCTGTCGTCCGGCGGTGGTTTGTTTGGCTGTATGCCAAGATCGCTTGAGTTAAGTCGGCAGTGAATGCCGTTCCTCTGTCGGTGATAAGGACCTCTAGGGCGCCGTGACGTAGGACGATATTTTCGACGAAGAACTTAGCTACCTCGGATGCACTGCCTTTTGGCAGGGCTTTTGTCTCGGCGTAGCGGGTGAGGTAGTCGGTAGCTACCACGATCCACTTGTTTCCGAAAGCCGACGTCGAGAACGGCCCCAGTAGGTCCATACCAATCTGCTGGAAAGGTCGGCAAGGTGGATCAATTGGCTGCAGAATCCCGCAGTTCTTGTCGGTGGTGTCTTGCGTCGCTGACAGTCCCGGCATGTTCTCACATAGCGAGTGACGTCGGTGGTAAGACGTGGCCAGTAGTACCTTTCTTGTATCCTCGCGAGCGTGCGAGAAACACCGAGGTGCCCTGCCGTCCGATCGTCGTGCAGGGCCTGCAGGAGTTCTGGTCGCAGAGCTGAAGGCACCACAAGGAGGTACTTAGCTCGAAGCGGTGAAAAGTTTTTCTTTTGTAGAAGACCGTTTCGTAGAAAGAACGACGCAAGTGCGCGCTTGAATACCTTCGGGACTTCGGCGGTCCGGCCTTCGAGGTATTCTATTAGGGCCTTAAGTTCCGGGTCGGCCCTCTGTCGCTCAGTGAATTCGTCGGTAGTTATCGTTCCTAAGAAGTAGTCGTCATCCGGGTCGTCGGGTAGGGGTTGGTCTACGGGCGCACGAGAGAGACAGTCGGCGTCGGAGTGTTTTTTGCCGGACTTGTAAATGACAGTAATGTCATATTCTTGAAGTCTCAGGCTCCATCGTGCGAGCCGATCTGAAGGGTCCTTCAAGGTGGCTAGCCAACACAATGCGTGGTGATCGCTCACAACTTTGAAGGGCCTGCCGTAGAGGTAGGGGCGAAGTTTCGACGTAGCCCTGATGATGGCGAGGCACTCATATTCTGTTGTGGAATAATTTGCTTCTGCTTTGGATAGCGATCGTCTGGCGTAACTAATAACCCTTTCAAGTCCGTCAGCCCTCTGCACAAGAACGGCGCCAAGACCTACGCTGCTTGCGTCAGTATGTATTTCTGTCTCGGCGAATTCGTCGAAATAGGCAAGTAACGGAGGCGTCTGGAGGCGATGTTTGAGCTCCTGGAAAGCGTGTTCCTGTGGCGTTTCCCACTTAAACTCCACGTCGGCCTTGGTAAGGTTAGTGAGAGGATCGGCGATGCGGGCGAAGTTTTTCACGAACCGCCTATAATAGGCACACAGGCCCAGAAATCGGCGCACGGCTTTCTTGTCAGTGGGCGGCGGGAAGTCGGCGATGTCGGCTGTTTTCCGTGGATCGGGACGAACTCCAGACTTGCTGATAAGGTGCCCCAGAAACAAGAGCTCCTCATACGCAAACCTGCACTTTCCTGGCTTCAGTGTGAGTCCGGAAGTCTTGATGGCTTGAAGTACAGCTTCAAGGCGCCGAAGATGCTCGTCGAAGCTCGAGGAAAACACGACGACGTCGTCCAAGTCCACAAGGCAAGTCTGCCACTTCAATCCTGCCAGTACTGTATCCATAACGCGTTGAAAAGTTGCAGGCGCTGAGCAAAGAGCGAAGGGCATCACCTTAAACTCGAAAAGGCCGTCCGGTGTTATAAACGCCGTCTTCTCTCGGTCTCTTGTGTCGACTTCGATTTGCCAATAGCCAGTCTTGAGGTCCATTGACGAAAAGTACTTGGCGTTATGGAGCCGATCAAGTGCGTCGTCTATTCGTGGGAAAGGATACACGTCCTTTCTTGTGATTTTGTTCAGGCGGCGATAATCGACGCAGAAACGTAGGGTCCCATCGTTTTTCTTCACTAACACCACGGGGGATGCCCATGGACTCTTGGACGGCTGGATAATGTCATCCCGCAGCATTTCATCAACTTGTCTCTTCATGGCCTCACGTTCTCGCGTCAAAACCCTGTACGGACTCTGACGGAGTGGTCTGGCATTTTCTTCGGTTATGATGCGATGTTTCGTGATTGGGGTCTGCCGAATTTTCGATGACGACGAAAAGCAATCTTCGTATTGCAGGAGCAGAGCCTTGAGCTGTTCTTGTTTATCGTTCGGAAGTCTGGGATTGACGTCGAAAGCTATGGGAGGGGCTTGGTTCCTCTGAGCAGGTTCCGCAGAATCGGCGAGGGTGAAAGCACTGGTGGCTCGACAATTTCTTCGATGTATGCGACCGTTGTTCCTTTGTTCACATGTTTGTACTCATTGCTGAAATTCGTGAGCATAACCATTGCCCTGCCTCTCCGCAGCTCCGGAATTCCTCTCGCGACGCAAATATTTCGGGTGACCAACAGATGCTGACTGCCTTCAACGACGCCTTCCACGTCAGGTGATTTATTAGCGCCGACTGAAATATTGACGCTTGAGCGAGGCGGAATGGTGACTTGTTCTTCCAGCACATTCAAGGCATGGTGTCCTGACGGCGTGCGCGGCGGTAGTGCTTCTTCTGTGGATAACGTTATCGACTTTGTTTTTAGGTTGATGACAGCACCATGGAGGCATAAGAAGTCCATGCCAAGGATGACATCTCTCGAGCAACGCTGTAGGACTACGAAGTCTGTAGGATAAATACGGCCGTTAATGGTGACTCTCGCTGTGCAGATTCCTGCAGGCGTTACGAGATGACCTTCGGCTGTGCGGATTTCAGGGACTTTCCAAGCTGTCCTAACTTTCTTTAACTTCGCGGCGAACGACCCACTGAAGACAGAATAGTCGGCTCCAGTATCGACGAGAGCGGTCACACTGTGGCCGTCGATAAGAACGTCGAGGTCGCTAGTTCGCCGTCTCGCATTACAGTTAGGGCGTGGCGTCGGGTCACGGCTGCGTCGGCTTGTTCCGCTGCTTCCATGTTCCGTCGTCAGGCCACCTTCGGTAAGTGAGCTTTCGCCGTCAGGGCTTTGCCTGTTTGGCGTTGTGTTCGGAAAGCTCCGTCGCGGCGTCGTCGTCGTCGGAGGATCTTCGGTAGTTCGTCGCACAGCAACCGCACCTCCATCGGTTGCTGCCCTTAGTTTCCCGGAAACGGGCTAGGAGACCGGCCCCGCGTTGGGCCAGAGTACTGCCGGAGGTGCGGTGACATGCGGCGGCTGGGCGACGGCGAACGGGAAGGACTTCGTAGTGTCCATTGAGTTCCTGCCAGGTAGTCGGCGATGTCACGTGGCCGATCTCCTGGCTGCGGACGCGGTGCATTGACGGCGAAGCCACGCAGTCCCATCTGTCGGTACTGGCAACGGCGGTATGTGTGCCCGGCCTCGCCGCAGTGGTAGCAGAGCGGGCGGTTGTCAGGTACACGCCAAACGTCCGTTTTCCTCGGTGCACTGCGCTGGCCCGCTGGGGAACGGTAGGACGTCGGTGGGGGTGGTGGCGGCGGTGGCGTCTGGCGACGGAAGTGCGACGGGGCGGCGTTTTGGCGTGGACGGGGAGGAGCATTGTGGCGCACTGCAGCGGCGTAGCTCATAGTTTCTGGCTCGGGCGGCGGTGTTTCGGGAATTCGAAGCGATTGCTGGACTTCTTCCCGCACAATGTCGGCGATCGAATCCACTTGAGGTTGCGCCGAAGGCAACAGTTTGCGCAGCTCTTCCCGCACGATCGCTCGTATCGTTTCACGCAGGTCGTCGGAGTCACTGACTTGAGCAGCAGCGCATTCTGGAGTCAGGCGACGATTATACTGTCTGGTGCGCATGTCCAGGGTTTTTTCGATAGTGGTCGCCTCGGATAAAAATTCTTGGACGGTGTTCGGTGGATTCCTCATTAGTCCCGCGAAGAGCTCCTGTTTGACCCCTCGCATGAGGAAACGAACTTTCTTTTCCTCAGGCACGTCTTGGTCAGCGTGACGGAATAGGCGGGTCATCTCCTCTGTGAAAATTCCAACCTTTTCATTTGGTAGCTGAACCCGGTTCTCGAGTAGAGCAGCGGCCCTCTCTTTGCGAGCGACGCTCGCGAACGTTTGCAGAAATGCGCCGCTGAAGACATCCCACGTTCGGAGCGTGGATTCCCGATTCTCTAGCCAGGTCCTTGCGGTGTCTTCCACGTAGAAGTACACACGACGGAGCTTTTCTTCGTTGTCCCAGTAGTTGAGGGCGGCGACACGGTCGTATGTTTCTAGCCAGGTTTCCGGATCTTCAAACGATGAGCCATGGAACGTTGGTGGTTCCCTGGGTTGATGAATGACGATCGCGGGCTGGGACGCTCCGGTTGTCATTGTCGCTGCAGTCGAGGTCATGGTCCTTGGTCTTCCGCGCCTTGTCTTGTAGAAGGCCGTACTCCGGTGGGAGACCTTGCTGTCGGCGGCTTGTTCGCTGCTCTTGGTTGGCGTTGGTGTCTTCTCCGCGATGGGGCTGGGTTCACGGCTTGACGGGGGGCGTCCGGTACATGAACGAAGCAGCACCTCCACCAGATGTCACGGGGTCGTGACGTGGCCGAAGACAGGAAGCTTCGTGTGGCAGATTTAACTGTTTATTTAGGGCGAACCTGTGCCCAGGTAAAGGGAAAGTCTTATTACAGCAGTAGTCTTGCACAGATAGCAGTCTCGGACTGATAGCGGCGAACGGCAGCGTCGGCCTTCGATCAACAACTGACAAGCGGCGAAGCGCGTCAGCAATTATACTCTTGCTGTCGAATGTTCTAGCGTTATCGCTGGCGGTGGCGTAGGTTCCAGAACAATCTGTACCGTTCGCACAGTGGGCGTGATCTTATCGAAATGATCTACTACAGTCCAGAACCTTCTCGAAAACTTCAAGCGCGGTTTGCGCTGAGAATCTTGTGGTGTTTTGGGACGATAACAAAAACTTGGGAAATGGAACGTGGCAATATTAACGTCTGCAACGTAGACATCGGGACTTCGCCTCGAGTTAGCTCAACCTGCCCGAGGTCACCTGCAAGCACTAGCCTCCCGGAGCCACCAGCGTTGCAACACCGCCGACATCGCAGTTGTGCCAGAACTCTCTTCGACTTCTCGCATCCGATCGTCGGGGACATAAGCTGCCGGTCATCACACGTATGCCTTCACCTGTTTAAGTCTTCGAACTTTCTCCTCCGTAGTTCTATTGTTGTTAGTTTGCGTTATTTGTAATAGTTCTCTCTCGTAAGCTGATTTATTGTTTTTATATGTATTTTTTATTGTATCAAGTGTTGATGTATTTCGTTAGTTGTATTGAAGTGTTGTACTAGATCCCGTGTGCTCCCAATATCACTTGAGTAAAGTTTGTTTTGTTTTCTCACGGCTCTGATCTTCACTGTCTCTGCTTGCGTACGGAAAAAACTAACCTGCTGTCATTCCCGTCGCCGCCTTCGCGCTGGCGACGCTAGAGTGGCACCTTGTAACAGTGCGATAGCAGTTACATGGACACTATCAGCTAGATTTTGTCGCCAGCGTCGGCGTGGGCGTCGCCAATACTCACCGTATGTGTACAGGTATCTATATATATGAAACGCAAGACAAGGAAAAATCCAGAAATAAAATCCTGCACGGAGAATGGAAATTCGCACCTCTGGAACGTGAGTGCGAGCCGTTAACCACTGAGCTATTTATATTGTCACGTGCTTGTCAAAAAAAAGACAATGACTGTTGTGCATGTGCCATGAAGTACAACGAAATGGATGAAATGAAGAACTCTCTTGAGCGTCCTAATAAAAGAACCTACCTGCTTCAGGTGTCTCAGTTTCTGCCGCAAGACCTCTGTTTCGACGTCGTGACACTGGTGGAGGTACTGGAGCCTACAACCTGATGCAGGACAGTCTTGCACGGACCCGTTCACCTAGTCCAGAGACTCAGCCCCTCGTCACGACTCCAGTGCACCGATTCAGTCGGCGCCTACTAGGCCTAAGTCCAGAGTCCACACCTGTTCCACCTCTTTCCAGCATGGCAGCTCCTACGACATCCAAAGTTATCCCGCCATCGTAGACCACTCTTCCCTCGCAGGTAACTTGAACATCCTCGCGTTCCTGAAGTTTTCCGTGGGAAAGAGTACGAGGATGTTGAGGACTGGCTCGAACAGTTCGAACGGGTCGCTGTATCCAACCACTGGAGCAAACAGCACAAACATTGCCGTGCATATTTCGCACCGGAAGATAGCGCTCGCAAGTGGTATGAGAACCGCGAGGCTACATTCTAATCTTGGGAAAACTTCCGTCGAAAGTTCCTCGCTACATTTTTGAACTCGGACCGACGGGATCGCGCACAGCAAGTGATTGAGGCACGCGTGCGAAAACCCGATGAAACAGCCGCCATGTACGCAGAGGGTATGATCCGTCTGTTTTGACGAGCTGACCCTAACATGCCCGAGGCGAAGAAGGTGTGTCACCTAATGCAGGGTGTTAAGAAACAAGTGTTTGTGGGCCTCGTACAAAATCTACCTACAACAGTCGATGAATTCATAAGAGAGGCGACAGTCATTCAGCGCGCACTGGAACAACGACGCCGACACTTTGACCGCCTGCAGAACCACACGGCAATAAGTGCTACAGCTCAGAACACTGCCGTATGCGAAAGTTCCCTGCGACAAATGATTAGGGAAATACTGCGTGAGGAACTTCGGGCCCTCTGCGTTCCCCCTGCCCAACCGCCAGTCGGATCTGCTGCCGAAATCGTCCGCCAGGAGTTGAGGCAAGCCATTACACCACCCGTGCCAAGTCCTGAGCCACATCCAGCGAGCTACGCTGATGTGGTCCGTCGCCCTCCACCGACATTTGTGGCGACGCCCTTCCAGCCACAACCCGCTGCCGTACATTGGTGGCAACGAGATTTTACGAGACGACCACCAGTTCGCCGAACTGACTTGTGGCGCATGGCCGACTGTCGACCTATTTGCTATCGCTGCGGAGAACGTGGTCACATTGCCCGCTATTGCCGTCACGGCGATTCTGGGTTCGGGAACTTTTCTCGTCCCGCCTCTTTCCGCTCCGAAGACGGTCGTGCCAACGATGCCGATCAACTATTACCTGCTCAACAACCCCACCGCGTCGCTGGCGATCTCCATCACCTGCGCGTCCCCGTGACTTCCCTCAGAGCTACGCGGACGTCACCAGAGGCCGTTCGCCTAGCGCGCGCCAGGGAAACTAACTGATGCGACCTCGGGGGCAAGGTTGCCAATCGTCGACACACTGAAAAGTTCCCCCAATCATCGCAAGAAGGTATGACGACAACGACGATGAATACGACGACAAATAATAATGCTGATGAAGTTGTACGTGCCGATCTGAGCGTTCTCATTGATGGACATCACGTTACAACACTGGTCGACACTGGCGCCGACTTCTCATTCATGCGACAAGAGCTCGCTGACCGCCTCAGAAAGGTCAAGACACCGTGAACAGGGCCGCACATAAGGAGTGCTGGTGGTCAGCTGATGACACCCACGGGTAAATGCACCACTAGACTTCGCATCGGAGATTCTAGCTTCGTGGCCACTTTCGTCCTGTTGCCGGACTGTTGTAAAGAGTTAATTTTGGGCATAGATTTTCTTCAAGATCATGGCGCTGTTATCAACATCCCTCAACGTATGGTGACGTTTTGCGCACATCCTTATGCCGACAACAGCAGTGAAGAACCACGCGGCCGTTTGCGAATAGCCGATGATGTGACACTCCCACCGAGGTGCTGCTGTCTTGTGTCAGTGTCCAGTGGGTGTCCTTGCTATAAAGATGTGATAGCGAAGCACATAGTCACTCTTTTGTTCACGCAAGGCATTTCTATTGCGAGGGGCGTCCTGGCGCTTACTGGTGGACAGGCAAAAGTGCTCCTCACAAACTTCAGCAACGAGCGCCATCAAATTCAGAAGGGTACTGCAATTGCCTACTACGACGATGTAGACCAAGTCGGGGATGGTTTTACCATTCAACCAGATGACGCCGCTGTCCCCGCCTCGACAACTTTGTCGGTGGACATCTGCTCTACGCTACCGCCCTCTGATAGGAAGCGCCTGCTTGAACTTATACACCAATTCGAAGACTGCTTTTTGCGTACGTCATAGGTACAGCAAACACCATTGACCAAGCACCGCATCATTACTGAAGACAACACGCGACCGATTCGGCAAAACCCCTACCGTGTGTCTCCGAAAGAGCGCGAGGAGATTCAGAAGCAAGTACACAAGATGCTCGCGGATGACGTCATACAACCTTCGAAAAGTCCTTGGGCGTCCCTCGTGGTTTTGGTCAAGAAAAAAGACGGCAGCTTGCGCTTCTGTATTGATTATCGCAAGTTGAACCAAGTCACGAAGAAAGACGTCTATCCACTACTCCGCATAGACGATTCACTTGATCGGCTGCGTCATGCGCGCTATTTCTCTTCAATGGACCTCCGAAACGGCTACTCGCAGATAAAAGTCGACGAGAGAGATCGTAAAAAAACGGCCTTCATGACGCCCGATGGCCTATACGAATTTAAGGTGCTTCCTTTTGGGTTGTGCTCGGCGCCAGCCACTTTTCAGCGCCTCAAGAACACCGTACTATCAGGCCTGAAGTGGCAAACATGCTTGGTCTATCTGGACGATGTTATTGTATTGTCAGCAACATTCGAGGAACATCTCAGCCGTTTATTCACCATCCTCCAAGGCATACGTTCGGTCGGCCTTAATTTCAAACCGGAAAATGCCATTTTGGTTTTAACGAACTCAGCTTCCTCGGCCACGTCGTCAGTCACAAGGGTGTTCGACCTGACCCGGCCAAAATAGACGCTGTAGCGCAATTTCCTGCACCACGCGACAAGAAGGCCATGAGACGCTTTTTAGGGTTGTGTGCCTATTACCGGCGATTTATCGAAGACTTTTTGTCTATTGCGGCGCCATTGACACGACTCACACGTGAGGACGTCCCCTCCTTTTGGGGTGAACAACAGCAAATGGCGTTCAATGAACTACGACTACGCCTGCAAACACCTCCAGTCCTCGCGCACTTCGACCAGGAAGCCCCTACAGCACTTCACACTGACGCCAGCAATGTAGGTCTGGGTGCCGTTCTGGTGCAGTGGCAAGACGGCTGTAAAGAAGTAATAGCCAACGCCAGCAGAACTCTCTCTCGCACGGAGGAGAACTACTCGACTACCGAGAAGAAGTGTCTCGCCGTGGTGTGGGCGGTCATCAAATTTCGTCCATTTTTGTACGGCCGCTCCTTCAAGATTGTTAGCGACCATCACTCTTTGTGCTGGCTCACCAACCTTGAAGATCCATGTGGCCGTTTGGCGCGCTGGAGCCTAAGACTTCAAGAGTTCGACATGACCATCGTCTATAAATCTGGGAAGTGGCACACCGACGCCGATTGTCTCTCACGGTCGCCAGTTGAGACTGTCGCTCGTGATGACGAAAACATCGACGTGGCATTCTTGGAGTTGTCAACACGGCCACTGTTGCACGGGAGCAGCGCCGTGACCCCGAGCTGTTAGCGCTCATTTATTATTTAGAAGGACGATGTAAGGACGTGCCGCGGTTATTTGCCAAAGGACTGCCAATTTTTGCTTGTGAAACGATGTTCTCTATAAGAAAAACTTCTCACCAACCGGCAACCCGCACTTGCTCGTCGTGCTTGCCTCTCTTTGAAAAGAAATTATGGAAGCGTGCCATGATGAAGCAACTTTTGGTCATCTAGGCTACACCCGAACATTGTGCCGACTGCGGTGCATGTACTACTGGCCAAAGTTACCCGCTGATGTTAACCATCACGTGCGAACTTGCACCGACTGCCAAAGACGCAAAGCACCTCCTAGCAAGCCAGCCGGTCATTTACATCCAGTCCAAGCACCAGCGAAGCCGTTCACCCAGATTGGAATGGATTTCCTGGGCCCCTTTTCAACTTCCACAAAAGCGAACAGATGGATAATCGTGGCCACCGATTACCTCTCCCGTTAAGCGGAGACTAAAGCTATGCAGCGCGGCAAAGCAGCAGAGGCCGCTCAGTTCTTCATCGAAAACATCGTCCTTCGGCATGGCGCTCCGACAGCAGTAATTACAGACAGAGGACCTGCATTCACCGCAGAACTTTTGGAGTTGGTTCTCAGACTCAGCGGTACAGCTCACCGGAGAACAACTGCTTACCATCCGCAGACAAACGGACTGACGGAGCGCCTCAATAGGACCCTCACAGACATTATCAGCATGTACGTTGACACGGAACATAAAAACTGGGATCAGATATTGCCATACGTGACGTTTGCCAATATTACCGCTCGACAAGAAACCACTCGAATGACGCCGTTCAGTCTGATCTATGGTCGCGAAGTCACGACAACGTTGGACGCCACGTTGCCGCATGAATGTGACGACATCCATGTGGACGCTGAAGAGCTCACTCAGCGCGCCGAGGAAGCCAGACAGCTCGCGCGTGTGCGCATCTGTCATCAACAGCATCAAGATGCACAACGGCACGACCCCCGACACAAGTTTATTAGCTACACACCAGGCGACAAAGTCTGGGTCTGGATTCCGATACGTCGACGTGGACTGTCGGAAAAACTGCTAAGACGATACTTTCGCCCATACAGCGTCACGCGACGCTTGAACGACGTGAACTATGAAGTTGTTCCCTACACTGACTGTAGTTCTAAGCGTGAAAATCATTTACCCGAAGTCGTACACGTCGTGTGTATGAAACCTTTATATTTATCCAGTTGACGCAACCACTTCATACGCCTGGTAGAGCGCCTAAGTTGCGCATCGGGACGATGCCTCTTTCAGAGGGAGGCAAATGTCACGTACTTGTCAAAAAGAAAGACAATGACAGTTGTGCATGTGTCATGAAGTACAATGAAATGGATGAAAAAGAAGAACTCTCTTGCGCGTTCTATTAAAAGAACCTACCTGCTACTGGTGTGTCAGTTTCTGCCGCAAGACGTCTGTTTCAACGTCGTGACAATATGTACCACTTACCGTGGGTGTCGAGCATTTTAAGGGAAACTATCGATTTTTAAACATTACTACCAAGATGGCCAATGAGCGTGCGTCGCCACATTGTCATGACCTGGTGGTGCGCGTTCTCATCTCCCACGTGCGTTTTGCTCCGCGGAGAGGAGGGGGCGGACGCGCAGTTGCGCACCCTTATAATGTGGTAGGGAAGATGATACGTCTTTGCTGACATAAGGCTCTCACGAGAACAATTACTCCGTACAAGAGTGAGCCAGTGAGGGGTGAACGAGAACCGTGCGAACAGCGTGGTGATAGAGCCGCACAGTTGAAGCGATTGCATCCTTCATATGATTGCGCTGTTTTTATAGCGGCATTATAGTGACAGTTTGCAGTATGGAATGTATGGATTTTGATAAGTTGATCGTGCACGAAAACAGTTAGGTCTCGAGGACGCCGAACTGAGACAATTGGTTAAGGAGCAGCAGGAACAGGCGCAGGCGTTAGCCAGAGAAGATGGGGCACTGGCCCGGGAGGAAAAGGAAAAAGCAAGGGAGAGAGACCGTGAAGAAATGAAGAGAGAGCGTAAAGAAAAGGAGAGAGAACGCGAAAAAAGAAAGAAAGAAAGAACGAGGAGCGGCAAGGGAAGCGGCAAGGGAAGCCGGAGAACGGGAAGTTCCGTTACTGCAATTAAAGGTTCACCTCAGTGAGAGTAGCAGTGTGAGCCGATGCAGCAGTGAGCACGGCGATGCCGGGGAGGAGCTGAGTTTGAGAATACACACAGGTATACTGCTCGTCACCTTTGACGAAGGAAGGGACGACTTAGATGCGTTTATACGCCGGCTTGAGAGCATCGCCAGAGGGCAAAAGTGGCCTGAAAGCCAATGGGCGACGGCGCTTTCGACATGTCTAACAGGAGAGGCGCTAAGTGTTTATGGCAGGCTACCGCCTACAGATGCAGCGGACTACGCCAAAGTTAAAACCGCCCTCCTGAAGCGCTTTCGCTTCACGGCAGATGAGTTTCGAGATAAGTTTAATAAGGAGAGGCCAGTAGGGGGTGAAACAGCAACACAGTACGCGGCTCACTCAAGACATTACTTCGATAGATGGGTTGAGCTGTCTAAAACTGAGACAGAATTCGAGTCCCTCCGCGCATTATTGATTGGAGAGAGGTTTTTGCATGGATGTTGTTCGAACCTGGCATTATATTTGAAAAAAGGAGAGCGGAATCCCTGAGAGACATGCTTGAGCTGGCATACCCTTTTTTGGAAGCTCAGGGTGGAGCAAGCCTAGCAAAAACAAAGAAATATGGTCCCATAACGGACGAGAAGGGGAAATACGAGAAAGGAGGCAACCGCCACGCACCACTACCACGGTGCTATATTTGTAATCGTGGGAATCAGTCGCCGCACTTGTGTCGCAACAGACCTGCCGCTAATGTAGAGCCATCGTCTGCTTCAAGTGTGGGAAAAAAGGACATAGGGAAAACGACTGCCGGTCAGGAGCAAATAACTCACTCCAGGCGTCCTGCCTTTACGCACCATGAAAAACGCGTGAGGATCGCATATGCGACGGGTATATCGAGCTTAGGAATGGCGAAAAAGTTTCCGTCGTCAACGCCGTAAGGGTGACACCGCCGAAAAATCTGGCCGAGAACCAAACAGTGGCCACAGGGACCCTCCGAGACACAAACATATCAGTGTTGCGGGATACGGGGTGCAACACAGTAATCGTGCGGATGAAGTTGGTGAAGGAATACGAGCTGACAGGTACAAGCAGACTCGTCTACTTCGTTGACAGAACAACGAGGATGCTGCCCGCAGCACGGATTGAGGTTGGCACCCCCTACTTTACTGGCAATCTGACAGCACTATGCCTGCAAGATCCTCTGTATGACCTCATTCTGGGCAATATCGATAGCGTAAGACCTCCTAATGATCCCAGAAAGGGGACTGAAAAACCTGTCTCGACAAAGGAGTTAAGGGAAGAGCCTGTAGCAGCAGCTATCACCCGTTCCCAAGCACATGCACAGTCAAAAAAATTTGCCAAGCTTCGTGTGCCTGAGACCACGGCGGGATTCCCGGGAGATAACTATGGCTGCGAGCAGAGAGGAGATGCGACACTCAAACAGTGTTTCGAGAAGATCGGCAGGAAGCAAACATGCCGAAATGAGAAGGGAAGCGTCGAGTATATTCAAGAACAGGGACTGCTGTACCGACAGTACACAGAGGTCCAACGGACGGCTTGTACGCCAATTAGTCGTTCCGCACTGCCTCCGAGAAGCTGTGCTTAAAACAGCACACGATGGTATAATGGCAGGACACTTGGGCACGCAGAAACCCAAAGACTGGATCTCGGAGGAGTTCTTTTGGCCAGGCGTCACAGCTGACGTGAAAAGGTTCGTCGCCTTATGTGACATTTGTCAGCGCACCGTACCAAAGGGCCATGTACCACATGTTCCACTGGGGAGGGCACCCATAATCGACACCCCGTTCAAGCGAGTGGTGATCGATATAGTGGGACTGATCCACCCGCCCTCAAAGCATGTGAACCGATACATTTTGACTTTGATGGATTATACTACCCGGTATCCAGACGCAGTGGCGCCCCCGAGTATCAAAACTGAGTGAGTGGCCGAAGACCTGGTCGAGGTGTTCCCACGATTTGGCGTCCTCCGCGAGGTACTGAGCGACCATGGCACGAACTTCACATCGGACCTGATGAAGGAAGTAGCGCGGCTTCTTTCCGTGCGCCAGCTGCACACCATCCCATATCACCCCATGGCGAATGGCTTTGTGGAAAAATTCAACCGCACCTTAAAATTGATGTTGAAGCGCATGTGCGCCGAAAAACCGAGAGATTGGACCGCTACCAGGCACCTCTCCTCTTTACCTATAGGGAGGTTCCGCAGGCCAGTATGAAATTTTCACCCTTCGAGCTTCTCTACGGCCGCTATGTGAGGGGACCTTTGGCGATACTGAAGGAGCTGTGGTCGAACGCCGACTTGACTGAAGAAGCTAAGAAGACGTACCAGCATGTCTTCGACCTTCGGAACCGTTTGGAGGAAACGGGCCGCCTGGCACACGAGGAGTTGGAAAAAGCCGGAGCACGGTACACGAAGCTGTACAATCGAAAGGCGAAAGAGCGGAGTTTCAACGCCGGAGACAAGGTACTGATTTTACTTCTCACCGACACGAACAAGCTGCTGCTGCAATGAAAGGGCCCTTTTGAAATCCGGGAAAAGCAAGGTGAAGCTGACTACGTCGTAGACACGGCTGGCGGCAGAAAAATCTTCCACGCCAACTTACTGAAAAGATACCAGGAGAGGGACAGCTCATCCACCAAGGTGTGCAACGTGACATTTGGTGTTGTGTAATCGAGCGAGGACGAGAATATTCCGACCCCTGACTGGCTGAAAGTGGAAGGGGAAGAAGACGTGAAGCTCCCCGACTAACTGGACGCTCATCAGGTCACACAGCTGCACGGAATTGTCAGAAAACACGCTCGTATTTTCTCGGATATCCCGGGCAAAACTGACTGGGTCCACTGCAACCTCGAACTCACCACGAGTACCCCGTCTACGTGAAACAATACCATCTTCCCTTTGCAACGCGAGAAGGTGTAGAGAAAGGGGTGCGGGAGATGGAGAAGCTCGGCATCATTGAGAAATCAGAGTCACCTTATAATTCGCCAGTCATTTTGGTAAGGAAACCCGACGGTACAAATCGACTGTGTATCGATTTTCGACGCCTGAACAACGTTCTGGTGGCCGACTCCGAACCTATGACAAGAACTGACGCGGTGTTTGCTACAGTGGGAAAGAAGAAGTATTTCTCGAAGCTCGACTTCGTGAAGGGCTATTGGCAGATCCCGCTGAAGAGTCCAAAGCAAAGACGGCCTTCTCGACGACATCGGGACTATATCAGTTCCGCTTCATGCCATTCGGCATCAAGACAGCACCTGCTGTATTTGCTAAGTTGATGCGGAAGGTTGCAGAAGGTATACCCGGTCTGGACCATTACTACGATGATGTACTGGTAGCCACCGAGACATGGGAAGAGCACCTGAGGTCTCTGGGACTGCTTTTTGAGCGCATACAGAGGGCCGGGCTTACAGTGCACCCAAGTAAATGCGAACTTGGTGTAGAAAAAATCGACTTCTTGGGGCACCGAGTTGGCAGCGGCAGATTGCAACCACTGGGGAAAACACTCGACAAGATCGAAGCTGCACCACGTCCCTTCAACCAAGCGACAAGTGCGCGCCTTCCTCGGTTTGACCGGGTACTATCGGGAATTTATCCCGAATTACGCAGAAGTCAGCGCTCCCCTTACATATTTAACCCGGAAGGGCGAAGCTAACTCGGTGAAATGGACAGCAGCCAACGAGGAGGCTTTTCGAAGTCTCAAACAACATGCCTCTACGGAGCCGATACTACGGCTGCCAAATTTGCACCAACCATTTGTACTTCGAATGGACGCATCGGACACAAGTCTCGGAGCCGTGCTCATGCAGGCCCACGAAGGCAAGCTTGACCCCACAGCTTATGCTAGGCGAAAGCTGCTTCCACGCGAGGCTTCCTATAGTACCATCGAACGCGAATGTCTCGCGTTGTTATGGGGAATTCAGAAATTTTCCATGTACTTATATGGAGTACATTTTTGTGTCCAGACAGACCACCAGCCTCTGAGTTATATCCAACAGGCGAAACAGCTGAACGCTCGAGTACTTCGATGGAGTTTACTACTCCAAGAGTACCAGTTCACCATTACGCATAATAAGGGTAGCGAAAACGTGGGAGCCGATTACTTGAGCCGGATATAGTTCTTAAGGTCTGGGGAGCATGTTATTTTTTTATTTCTGTCGTCGTTTGTTTTCTGTTTGTATGTGTGTATTTCGTTGTATAAGAAGTGTATTTTTAGTTATTCTCTTTTTGCTTGGTGCATTGGTTGTTTTTACATGTTGTAATGCACATTGAAAGATTTCACTACAGTAGAGGAGCGCACCTGTTCCGTTTGGTTTCGTAGTAGACATTCGTGCAGTGTATTCTGTATTGATGGCTGCCGTACACGGCTATGTCTTTTCTTGTTTGTATGGCGCATTGATATTGTTGCGTGTAACTAAAGCTGGTACTCTAACAATTGTTTTTCCCTTTTGTTGTTACTTTGATCCACTCTGCTTATTTATGTTGTGTATGAGAAGGACCGTCCTCATGTCTCTCTTGTTGGTGGTGTTTTGTTCCTTGCTGTCGAAAAATTTCCTTCCGTGTGAGCAAATGTTATGAATAACATTCTGAAAGGGGGGAGGGGGCAATGTCACTGACTGATTGATTGATATGTGGGGTTTAACGTCCCAAAACCACTCTATGATTATGAGAGACGCCGTAGTGGAGGGCTCCGGAAATTTAGACCACCTGGGGTTCTTTAACGTGCACCCAAATCTGAGCACACGGGCCTACAACATTTCCGCCTCCATCGGAAATGCAGCCGCCGCAGCCGGGATTCGAACCCGCGCCCTGCGGGTCAGCAGCCGAGTGCCTTAGCCACTAGACCACCGCGGCGGGGCGTCACTGACTGCCATTTTTGCGACCATGCGTCACGGCAATTACCGGGCGCCGTACTACCCCGCTGTGGGGCAATGTCACGGACTGCCATTTTTGCGACCCGGCGTCACGATAATCAACGGGCGCCGTACTACCCCGCTGACCGGCGGGAACTGCGGGCGCATGAAAGAGAGCCAGGAAGTGCAGCATGGGGTGCTCTTCTTTGAACGTCGCCGCCGACGTTTGATCTTTTGTACCTACGGCGGCGTCTTCAGGGTCGTGGAAGGCCGCGATGTACCCCGAACAAGGTTTATACTACGGAATGCACCGGCTGAGAGCCAAACAGTCTGACCGTTTTCTGGGAAAACTGCTGGTGACCCAGGAAAACTGCTGGGAAAACTGCTGGGAAAACTGCTGGTGACCGTTCCATGGGAAAACTGCTGGTGGCCAAGCCGTTTGACAGCACCCCAACAGGTTGTCACTCTCGCTAGTTGAGGGCCCTCTCCTGAATAAAAAGGGGTGGGTTCAATATATTTTTGGGGCGGAGCTTCCAACAATGAAACGCGCATGATTGGACCCATGTAGAGGTCTCTTGTCCCCAAGGAAGAGAGCGAGGGGACACGAGGGCGATTTAAGCGCAGGATTTTGCCCTGCTAGGCAGGCTAGTCGCTGACCAACATGGTTTAGAAACAGATCAACAAGTATCTCTTCTAGAAGTTTTTAGTGTGGCTGTGTATCGGCTGGCCACTTAAACGGAGCCATTTGTCTAGTTGTGACGCGATATTAACGTCTGCACCGTAAACATTGGGACTTCGCCTCGAGTTAGCTCAACCTGCCCGAGGTCACCTGCAAGCACTAGCCTCCCGGAGCAACCAGCGTTGCAACACCGCCGACATCGCGGTCGTGCCAGAACTCTCTTCAACTTCTCGCATCCGATCGTCGGGGACGCAAGCTGCCGGTCATCGCACGTATGCCTTCACCAGTTTATATCTTCGAACTTTCTCTTATGTAGCTCTATTGTTGTTAGTTTGTGTATATTTTAATAGTTCTCTCTCGTAAGCTGATTTATTGTTTTTATATGTACTTTTTTGTTTTATCAAGTGTTGATGTATTTTGTTAGTTGTATTGAAGTGTTGTACTAGATCCCGTGTGCTGCAAAATCACTAGAGTAAAGTTTTTTTTTGTTTTCTCACGCCTCTGATCTCTTCACTGCCTCTGCTTGCGTACGGAACGAGCCAACCTGCTGTCATTCCCGTCGCCGACTTCGTGCTGGCGATGCTAGAGTGGCAGCTTGTAACAGTTCGATAGCAGTTACATGGACACTATCAGCTATATTTTGTCGCCAGCAACGCCGTGGGCGTCGCCAATACTTACCGTATGTGTACGGGTATCTATATATATATGAAACACCAGAAAAGAAAAAATTCAGAAATAAAATCCTGCACGCAGAATTGAAATTCGCACCTCTGGAACGTGAGTGCGAGCCGATAACCACTGAGCTATTTACATGTACCACTTACCGCGGGTGACGGGCATGTTAAGAGAAACTATCGATTTTTCAGCATTACCATCAAGATGGTGGAATGAGCGTGCGTCGCCACATCGTGATGACATGGTGGCGCGCGTTTTCATCTCCCACGTGCGTTTTGCTCCGCGGAGAGGAGGGGGTGGACGCGCAGTTGCGCTTCCTTATATCGTGGTGGGGAAGATCATACGTCTTGGCTGACTTAAGGCTGTCACGAGAACAATTCCTTTGTAGTTAGTTGGCACACAGAGATCACTGCAATCGTTGCAGTCCCCGTTTGCGAAAAGAGCATGCTTTTCAGACACAGTGTAATAACAACTGAGATGCCTAATCACGTTCATCTGTGCCTGTGAGTACGTTTTGTGCATTATTGTGCATGAGAAACACTGGGCACGTTTCGATCTGCTTGCCATTCTGCGCGTCACCTTCCAATTTGTTGCTTCACGTTCGTTGCTTTGCCTTCGCGGCAAAGCTGTGACTTTTTTTTTGAGACAGCACTTCGGAATTTCGCGAAATAGGGGCATACTAGAGCACCTGCGTCACTAAGATGGTACGCATAGAGACGCCTTCCGCTCATTCATGGCATCTCACTCGATTGCTTTCTCATCCGCGTGTCTCCTCGCGCATTATCGGGCAGTATCTCGCCGCGAGACCGGATGCCAACCAGTGAAGAAAAAAAAGCACTCGCTGCCACTGTTGCTTTATCCAGCTGTCCATTGGAGCTTACCAATATGCAGCGTGACTTCTTATGCAGCGTGTACTTCTTATGCAGCGTGTACTTCTTGCATTCGTGCCTGCCACCGTTTCGCCTCATCATCATAATGGCCTCTTCGCACAGTTGATGTTTCCGCACACACTGCCTCGGCATTTCCTTTCTCCCGCCCGTATCAACAATAACCTTCTTTCCTTTTCTTTTCTTCTCAATACGCTGACGACGCTCCAGCCCGTTCCCACCAGTCATATGCACATACTAAATGCACCGCGCAACATCGATGCCTCGCGGTCTGCGCACGCGTCGTCGAGCTTTGATGGCGTGGCGATAGCGGCGCTGAGCTGTTCCGGTCGAGCGAGAGCCCTCTGATACACGTGCTACGCATTTAGGACAGGTGCTGTCACCGCTGAGACACGCCGGCAGCGCTCACTGACGTTTCCCATCGACAATTTTCCGCAACCCAGCGCCACCTCCTTCTCCAAAACGCTTCATCGCTGTCCTGCTGCCAAGCACGTAAGCCTGCCTGATTTCATAGCCGTTTCTTTTCTCGCTTTGCGCAAAAACTACCTTCCCTACATTTCTCCGCCGACCACCCTATTTCTTCTGTGAACTTCAATTTAAGTCAGCCAGATGCACAAATAGAACGACTTCTCCTTTTTACTCTATTCGCACACATATCTAAGCGTGACGCAGCGGTGGGAAGCAAGACTGCTGTCACTAGCTTGCGTCTGTCTTCGTTTCTTCGCTATCCACCTCTTTACATATGACACTGCTCGTATGTTCAATGAGGCTGCGTAGAGACGATTACGTGGTGGCCGTATCTTCTCCTACACTAGCTATCAAATCGCGAAGTTTTGAACGCCAGTTTCTTTTTTGGTTGCTGATCGCTTAATCATGTCGTGAATCCAGCGATACAATATAAATACGTGGCATCAAACTATGCTCTCGAATGAAATAGAAAAACAGACGGCGCGTGGGCTCCAAAGAACCCTTTCCTTTCACTCCCGCGGATTCGTGACCAACGCACATTTTTTTTCGATTTTTCTTTGCGTCTCTATAATGGGGCGAACTTTCTTTTGATTCTTTATTACGAGAGAAACGACACTTCAGTTCAAGTGGGTTGCATACATTTTGGACAATATAAGCTAAATCTTGTGTAGCAGTCAGTGTAAAGGATGTATGTTTGTCAAAAACAATTGAACTAGTTATTCTTTTCGTATGACGTCATTTTTAGGCGTATGACGTACAAAGTGTATCTTTTTTACAGTGCAAGTTCGTTAGTTGAGTCTTGCTCTATATTAAACCACATGACACGAAAAAAAATTTGAGCGATGTAAAACTGTGGATAACGAGGTCAAAATGTTTTGTTGAATGTGAACTGGTTACTGGGCAGCTTATATATTGCTGGACTGAAAACAGCGCGTTGTGCGTCACTTCACAAGAATGAGATATTATGCAGAGGCTAAGAATCCGGACGTATAAATGCACAAAGGCAGGTGTGTCAGTCTTGCATGCATAATGTTAATCTCATGCACGCACGCATGTGCGCCGGCAACACGTACAAAATAGGTGAAGAGAATGACAAGACAGTGAGAGCGAGAGAGGCAGAAGGAATTATACATTTTTGAAGTAAGATAAAAGCATCATTTTAACAATACTGCTCCTAGCCTGTGCGGACTAATGTGCAAGGTTAGTCCATTAATTTCCCTCTGATGGAGTTTGATGAACACTGTACTCAGATCATGCATTTTCTTAGCTTTATGTGTGTCATAAATTTTTGTACCCAGCTTTCTGACGGTGATTTCGTCGTTACGCATGCGTTCTTTTCTTTTCTTTTTGCTATCGCATCAATGCAGCCAAGCATGCTTTCCACCAGGTACAATAAATGACCAGTTGTCAGTGACTGCGGTTGCTTGAGTGCTGTACAAGCGTTTTTATGCTCTGTCATTCAAGTGGTATATAGTGTGCCCCACATATAGTAGTGTACAGTGTACTCGCGGATTCAGTACACACATCAACTTTTGCCCATCATGACTGGAATGTGCAACCGCTCGAGGTAATATCATGCTTAACATTACCTCATGCTCTAAATAATCAAGTCACGAATCTGGTCGCTGAAGATAACCTTGGCTCTACTCTACGCGTTAGGGTTGATACTACGTCAATATAACTAAAACTAAAAACAGTGGAAAATATTATTATCGTTACTCCTAGCCGCAAAATGTCCTGTTTAAGTCTGTGAGCACTGTACAGTGCAATGAAAAGAGGTACAGTTCGCTGTCTTCGCATCTTGTGAACAATCTCTCATGCTTCACTTGTCAATCAGTCACAAAATGTCCACTATGAACGTATGCATATGTAAAAACAAAACAAAACAAAAAACTACCGTTAAAAAAAGCGAGTATTTAACACCTCGAACTCCTGAAACCCCTTGTCAACAATACCTGCTAAACGAGTGCACTAAAATAAACACGAATTAACGTAGCGATCCCCCCTCACAAGTTGTAGTAAAAGCCCCGAAATAATGCCTCAGTTTAATCATATATTTGTTTATAAAAGTGTGACTAATCTTCAGCAAAGCGTGCTCAGTGGAGATATTTTGCATCACATGTCGTAACGCTGGACCCTAATGAAGTTCGAGACCGCATTTCTCTCGCTATTATTTCACTGCTGTTCGTACTTTTTTTCACTATGGTCATCAATCATCAGCCAAAAAGGCGACCGGACCGACGACTCGTTGTCCACACAATCGATGGAGTCTGTACGTAGGGGCTAGCTAAAATGATCTCTTACATTGTGTGGCAAATCTGGAAACATCATATTTGCTTCGCAAACATTCCACAAAGTTGCGCTTTCTGTTTCAAATTGTTTGTTGTGCACAACGGCGACAAATCGGCTCGTGTCATTTTATGGTCGAAAGCTTGCATAAATATTGGCGAGCACGTATTCAGTGTCGATCGATAAATGCGTCTGCAACCATCTTTGTCAAAAAAAAAAGATTTCTCGATGCGGTCTCGACACCGCATCGAGAATGCCTCGTTTACGAACCATGTTTTTGCAGGTTGCTCTCACCTGGGCGTTCTGTTCTGGTCTGCCCGGCAATTTCCGATCTGCAGCTGATTTATCATCTTTCGACGAGCCATCATTCCTGCTAGGTGTGAATAAAACGGTCCACTTCAGCGAGAAGCCAACGTCTACTACAGCAACCTGGCCCTTGTGTCTCGACGGGATTGGCTCTGGCCGACTAACTACCGTTTCACTCGAGCTGAAAGAGCCGCCTCGAAAGCGACCAATGCCAAATCTGGGTGCTACAGGCTACTTCGTCTGGCAACGAAAATCGACAACAGCGACGGTGGAAGGGCGCGCCACGGGATATAAATGCCAGTCTGCTGCGTCACACTTTGGGCTCGACACCGCATCGAGCATGTCTCGTTTACGACCCATGTTTTTGCAGGTGAGTTATCTCAATCATGCTAGCAGCATAAAAAGCAGCAATTATTGTTTTCTCGCAGTGTCGTGCCCACCAGAGTGTAGTGATCCAGTGAAGCGGGTTTCATTTTGTCTGTCTTTTGCATGTTGTACTTGGTCCGACCTTTTGTTGTTGCTTGCGGGTGACGTTGAGGTAAATCCAGGGCCTATGTCGAAGGCGGAGGCTGACGCATTTGCCCAGGCACTGGAAACTGTACGGGAACTCAAAGATGAATACGCTGCTTTGGTTACGCAACATAACACAGTCCTCGACTAAATGAAGCAACTAAGGCTGAAGGTCGATGCGTTAGAAAAGGTTCAGGCCACCGGAATTGCGGCTAAGGACAGTACAGAACCTGCTCTTCACGATATGTCTGAAAAGCTGAAGTCAACTGTACATGAGATTAAGCGCCTAAGTACATAAGTGGTATCACTTGAAGAGGCACAGTCTTCGGCAGGTATGAGTTCTAAGGCCACACCTACAGACACACTGCGAGGATTTACGCGTCAGCTTACATCAATATCTTCACGATGTGATAAAGCGGAAAATAGGACACGTCGATCCAACCTACTCTTTTTTGGTTTGAAAGACAATGCTAATGAGGATTGGGCAGCTTCTGAACAGAAAATTATTAAGTTTTGTCCTGAAAAATTGCAGCTTACACTCACTGGTACTCAGTTTGAAAGGGTTCGTAGATTGGGTAAACATGATAAAGAAAAGTGTCGACCAATCATTGCCAAACTTACCTTTTTTAAAGATAACGACCAAAACTTGTCGCGTGCCCGAAATCTGAAGGGCACTACGTTTTCAATACGCGAAGATTTTTCTTTGGCAACGCGACAGACCCGCAGAAAGCTCATAGAATTTGCCAGAACTCAAAATAAGCCATTTAGGCTTGTAGGGGACAAGCTGCGCATCGAAAACGTTACTTACGTCTATGACGCCGTCTCTAAGTCAGTTATGAGCTCAAGCAGATAGCTAAAAGGAAACGTACAAACGTTTAGGAAGCCGGATCTGCATAAACCTTGCACTCCTCTATCACTAACAGTATCATTCACTAATATTAGAAGCATCTTATCCAAACGTGAAATAGTGTCATCTTATATCGATGATAGCCTTTCTGATATTGTTGTCTTCACTGAGACATAGCTTAACGCTGACATCAATGACAATGAGATTTTTACGCATGCTAACAGATACAACGTCTATTGAAGCGATCGTCCAGACAGAAGGGGTGGTGGTGTTCTTATAGCTGTCAATAAAATCATCACGTCTTATGTCGTCGCTTCCCATTATAAGATTGAAATTATATGGGTAGTTTGTACAATTCATTCCATAAGGATGTTGCTCAGCAGCTGTTATCGTCCTCCCGATTGTCATCATTCTTTCTTAGAAGAGTTGCGCAGCAGCAATAATTATGCCATCGAAATCTGTGAGGCTCGCATCGTTTATTTATTCGGTGATTTCAATCTACCATTTATTGACTGGGAGCAGCTGTCATCTTTTTGTAAGTACTCAACTGACTTCATTACTTTAACATTAGGCTTTCATTTGGCTCAGGTTGTCACTCACTCAACTCACGGTTCAAATACACTTGACCTCGTTCTTACAACTGCACCTGAAACTATAGACCACATAAACTATTTGAATGGCTCAAGTGACCACAAACTGCTGCAAGTTGATATTTCTATCTTGCCACCTTTTTCAGGAACCGAATCAAAGAAAATTAGGGAATATAATAAAGCCGATTACGATGCCATTAACAGGAAACTTGAGTCTTTCTTTGACAATGTGCTGCTGCCTCCCTTTTACAGTCACTCAGTTGAGGAAAACTGGGTTCTTTTCAAGAATGCGAATTCAGCCCTAATAGAAAACACGTGCCGTTGATAACGATTACGAATGATAAAACTAATTCGTAGTTCACCAAGTCTTTGCGCAGACTTAGAAACAAAAAGAAGCGGCTTTATCGGTCTGCGAAAAATTCGCGTTCACACACATATTGGGATAGATACGAGGAATGTCTAAAGAAATATTGCCATGAAATTACAACTGCGAAAAATAAATACTACTCAACGATTTGCCTTCCCTCCTAAAATCAAATCCGAAAAAATTCTGGATAGTATTAAGTACTAATCGGGACAATAACTTCATTTCATTACAAGATGCAAATAACACTCCTTTTGCCGAACCTGATTGTCCTCATGTCTTTAATTCATTCTTTTCATCCGTGTTTACTAGCGAGCATGCTCATCTTCCAGAAATTGTTGGACGCAATTACTCATTCATGACACCTATAGATATCACAATTGAAGGCATAGTTAAAATTATTGAAATTATAAAGATGTCATCATCTTCTGGTATTGACGATATCAATTCAAAAATATTAATGAACACTGTCGATGTGTCTGGCAATATCCTGTTTCACAATTTTCAGCAGTCGCTCGCTACAGGAATGTTGCCTTCTGACTGGAAGATAGCGAAGGTAGTGCCAGTTCATAAGAGTGGTAGTAAAAGTTCACCTGGAAATTATCGACCCATTTCCTTGACGTGCAGATGTTGCAAGATGCTTGAGCATATAAAAACTTCTAACATTTATGCGCATCTAGAATCTAACAATTTCTTTTTCTCCAACCAACACGGGTTCCGAAAGGGTCGTTCTTGCGAGACTCAACTCTTTGAGTTCACCACCGACCTACATTCTAACATGAACAGTAATCTACAGACAGATTGTTTATTTCTTGATTTAGCAAAGGCAATCCATTGTGCGGCTCATTGTCGCTTGATATTAAAACTCTCATCACTAAAACTTGATTCACTCACGCTAACATGGCTCAGAAACTTCCTAACGAACCGCCAACAATTCACTATCGCCAACAATCACTCTTCATCACTCTATTACGTTTCCTCTGGTGTACCACAGGGCAGTGTTCTTGGTCCCTTACTTTTCCTAATCTACATTAACGACCTGCCTGACAACTTGTCTTCGTGTATGCGTATATTTGCCGATGACAGCATTATCTATCGTCCCATCCGCAACAATAGCAATCATCTAACTCTTCAAAAAGACCTCGAGTATATTAATGAGTGGTGCAAAACATGGCAGATGACACCTAATGTTTCCAAATGCAACCTAATCACCTTTAGTCGCAAACGTGATAACTTTATTAGCCAATACATAATTGATAATAGCATTGTAGAACGCACTGATCATTACGAATACCTAGGAATAAACTTAACTTCTACACTTTCGTGGTCGACACATATCAGTTCTATCTGTGCCAACACATCAAGATCATTAGGTTTTCTGTGCCGAAGTCTATACAGTGCTCCCTCCGATGTGCGCAAACTGGCTTATCTTGCTCTAATCCGTCCTCAACTGGAGTTCGCATCCTCCATTTGGTCACCATATCAACAATACCTCATAGATAAGTTATACTGTATACAGAACAAAGCTAGTCAATTCATAGCGCGTAATCACAGCTACCCGTCCAGCGTAACACAGATTAAACATAGCCTTGCACTCGAGCCACTGAAAATTCGCCGCGACATCTCACTTTTATCACTATTTCACAAACTCATCCACACCAGCATGATACCATCTGTTCTCCTTAATCTAGCACACCGAACTTCGAGCACACTACATAACACCTTTAGCTTATCACGTATGTACGGCAATAGTAACGCTTTCAACCAGTCGGCTCTTCCACTAGCTATTCGTTTGTGGAATGGTTTGCCAGATGATCTTGCGTCGGAACAAGACCATACAAAGTTCTATTATACTATTAAAAAAACCTATGCACCAAAAACTGCTCTATCGCATCTTCGTAACCATCAGTGTTTATAGGACTGTTGCCGATGTTTTTGCACTATTGTAGTTACTGTCATAATAGTTCTTTGTATTTCACCTTCAAATACTATAACTCACTTTTCTAGTATGTATTTTGCTTACATATTCATAAGTTAAACTGCATTTTTATTATATTCATTATTTGCCTATGTATGTGTACATATTATGTATATATATTTTGCTAACATATTATCTGTACCGCCCCCCTTACATAATGCCCCTCGAAGGCTCTGTAAGGTACTGTAAATAAATAAATGAATAAATGAACAGAAATCAAAATTACATCATGACCACTGTCTTCGCAAAAAACTGAAACTGGCACATGCTAATTTCGCATAATTTTAGGGCTCAGAGCCTATTCGTCCTCCCTGTTTACCGATTTTATCTAATTCGTGTATAACGGCTTCTTTGGCCTCTCGTTACATGAAAAGAACAGCGCAGTTGGAACGTTATTTTACGTTAGATGAGTTTTCAAAAAAGGCAAATAAAGGTAAGGGTTTCAGTGTTCTGATCTGATTGGGCCATTTCGAAACTTGTGCTCTGAATGCGACAATAACGTGGTGACAGTTTTAAGAGCGAAGCTCCTCTTAGTCTAACCTTGTCTCGCGTCAGGCGTACCCGGCAGTATCTCCCGAAATTGCGAAGATTGCGCTGTTTCTCAGACGCCCATACAAACTGCAGTTGAGTGAGGATATTCTAGATGGCGCTTTACCGCTACTCTCCGATTGGCACCTGCTCAGGCTCTGCCTGGGTGCGTGGGCAACCAGTGCCTCTCGCAGTCTCCTGGATCGTCGCCGTACGTGTCGGATCGCTGGTGAGGCATGGACGAAGCGGAGTGGTGAGCGCGGCAGGCCACGGCGGCTCATGCTCGTGGACAGACAGACAGACAGACAGACAGACGGACGGACAGACAGACAGACGGACAGACAGACGGACGGACGGACAGACGGAGAGACGGACGGACAAACAGACAGACGGACACGGAAGCAAGGACGGACGGACAGACGGACAGACGGACAGACGGACAGACAGACAGACGGACACGGAAGCAAGGACGTACGGACAGACGGACAGACGGACAGACAGACAGACACGGAAGCAAGGACGGACGGACCGACAGACGGACAGACAGACACGGAAGCAAGGACGGACGGACTGACGGACGCACAGACAGACACGGAAGCAAGGACGGACGTACCGACAGACAGACAGACAGACACGGAAGCAAGGACGGACGGACCGACAGACAGACAGACAGACACGGAAGCAAGGACGGACCGACAGACAAACAGACATACAGACAGACAGACAGACAGACACGGAAGCAAGGACGGACGGACAGACAGACAGACAGACAGACACGGAAGCAAGGACGAACGGATGCATAGACGAACGCATGGACGAACACTTCCCTCCACTCATCGTTCTCATCGTGGAAACGCTGTGCTTTTTAGCATTATGACTCGCACCGCGTGCCTCACTTTTCTTAATGATCATTGTACTGCTGCCAACCCTGCATTACAAAGAGAAAGGTCAACACCCGAAAACATGGAATCTAAAAGGTGTTAAAAAAGTTGATCCCGTAGCGCATTCCTGGCTAATCACCACTTTCACACAGACACACACATATAAGGAAAACAAGTGCATACTTAAGGGCTCGTTTTTCATGTTTTACACAATAATAATGAGATCTAACAGATGACAATGCCAAAGAAGATACAGGGGAAGTTATTAGGCCAATTGTAATGTAAATGAGTAGAAAGAAAAGTGGGTGAAAAGATAACTTGCCGTGGGCAGGATCCGAACCTGCGACTTCCGAATAACGCATTCGATGCTCTACCACTGAGCTATCACGACAGCTATCTCCCCAGCCACTTTATTGGGTATCTATGTCAATTCAAACGTGGGAGTGTCAGTCAGCGCCACTAGTAGCCATGGCGGCGAGTGTGGTACACTCTTTATGAGCCTGTTTGGCGTCACGTAGCACGTGAACTCATTACGAGCTGGCAGCTGACCAATAGTCCCTCGTATACAACCTAAGGCACCAAGTCTGCCAGTAGGAGACCATCGTTAATGAGTAAGAAAAAAAGTGTATATTTGAGGGCTCGTTTTTCTGCGTTTTGACACAATAATAATGATGTATAACAAACAATGTAGCCAAGAAAAGTATAGCGAAAATAATTAGACCAAATTGTAATGTAAACGTGAAGAAAGAAAAGCGGTTGAAAAGATAACTTGCCATGGGCAGAAACCAAACCTAAGACCTTGTATATATAGCATCGGTCAAAGTTCGGCCATCACTTCTCTTTAAACAAAGTTTTAATCAATCAATAAAGTTTTAATCAATCAATCAATCAATCACTTCTCTTGCAGCGCCTGCGCTTGCCTCAATAGACCAGCTATTCTCGGATGACAAGCGCACATTTCACTCCTGCCAGTTGTCTGATCCGTACTGTAGGCGTACCATGGACCAGCTCTCAGGAGCTTCCCATCCACCTAACGCGCAACATCGTCGTCAACTCTTGCGTTTTAAGCTGGAGAATGGAGTTCTGTACCATCACATCTACCACCCAGATGGTCAACGCTGGGTTCCCGTGCTACCACGCTCTCTTCAACTTGACGTGCTTAAACCTTCCACAACGACTTGACTGCCGAACATCTTGGTATTCAAAAAGACTTACGACCGCATCCGAAGTCGCTTCTACTGGCCTGGTATTTCTATTAGTACTGCGCGCTAGGTCGGTTCCTGTGTTTCGTGCCAGCGTCGTAAAATCCAGACAACTGCACTGGCCGGGCCTCTGCAGCCAATTCCGTGCCCCACGACGACATCTGTGGTTGTAGGTATTGACCTTTACGACCCTCTTCCCGTTACATCGACTGGCAAACGATGGATAGTGACTGCAGTAGACCACTTGACACGCTACGTGGAGACAACGTCTGTATCAACTGCCTCTGCTTCGGAAGTTGCTGACTTCGTTGTGCACGCTATCATTCTGCGCCATGGCGCCCCTCGTATATTGTTGAGTGACCGTGGAAGGGTGTTCTTGTCAGAAGTGCTAAATGAAGTATTGTGCGCCTCTGGAATAACACACAAGAGAGCTTCCAGCTACCACCCTCAAACCAACGGTCTCACCGAGAGGTTTCACCGGACACTTGCTGATATGATAGCCGTCTACATCAGTCCAAGCCACAAAAACTGGGATACTCTTCTGCCATTCCTCACCTTTGCCTAAAACACGGCCGTTCAGCGCACCACCGGATACTCGCCGTTCTACCTCGTTTATGGACGTTCCCCTACTTTCTTCCTCGACGTTTCCTTTTTCAACACTGACGTCAACTCGTCTCCGTCTACCAGCGAGGAATACATTTCAAGACTAGCGCGGTGTCGCGATCATGCTCGCATCAACACGGAAGCGCGACAGCAAGATCGAAAAGTCATTTATGACGCACCCCACCCAGCACCTCCACCACGTATGACGTCTGGGTTGAGACATCGTTTATTCAGCCCAAGGACTCAGCAACGAAGTGGCAGTCTCAGGCCAAGCGTGCACACACACGATGTTGATTGCGGTGATACCCAGTGAAGATCAGGACAGAGACCCAGGCGGATGATGATAATTATAATAATGCATATATGCAAAGAGGCGCATGACGAATGCCCACACTATATATATATATATATATATATATATATATATATATATATATATATATATATATATATATATATAACACCAATGAGATCCAACAGACAGCAATGCCAAGGAATGCACAGGGGAAGTTATTAGGCCAATTGTAATGTAAATGAGAAGAAAGAAAAGTGGGTGAAAAGATAACTTGCCGTGAGCGGGATCCCACGGCAAGTTATCTTTTCACCCACTTTTCTTTCTTCTCATTTACATTAGAATTGGCCTAATAACTTCCCCTGTGCATTCCTTGGCATTGCTTTCTGTTGGATCTCATTGGTGTTGTGTAAACACGAAAAACAAGCCCTTGGGTACACACTTGTTTTCCTTATATATATATATATATATATATATATATATATATATATATATATATATATATATATATATATATATATATATATATATATATATATATATTAGATTCATGCTCACAGCTGGTAATTTTTTCATCCACCTCTCTTTCTTATTTCTTCTTATTTACATTCCATTGGTTCTAATAACTTCCCCTGTACATTCCTTGGCATTATTGTCTGTTATATCTCATTAATAATGTGTTAAAACACGGAAATATTAGGTATACACTTCTCTCCCTTATTTCATTGAACGAGGGTCTCGTACTGGCAGACTTGGTGTGTTTAGGTTGTATAAGAGGGACAATTAATCAGCTGCCCGCTCATAATAAGTTCACGTGCTACGTGACGCCAAACATGCGAATAAGAGTGTTTTCACACTCGTTGTTTGGCTTATAGATGGCGCTGACTGTCACTCCTACTTCTAAATTCACATATAATCCCCAAAAAGTGAATGGAGGGACGGCAGCTGTGATAGCTCAGTGGTTAGAGCATCGAACGCGTTATTCGAAGGTCGTAGGTTCGATTCCTGCTCACAGCTGGTAATTTTTTCATCCACTTCTCTTTCTTCTGTCTTCTTATTTACATTCCATTGGTTTTAATAACTCCCCCTGTACATTCCTTGGCATTACTGTCTGTTATATCTCATATATATATATATATATATATATATATATATATATATATAGGAGCAGAAACCTGGAGACCTAGATTGAGGACGACGCAGCGAGCAATGGAAAGAAAAATGGTAGGTGTAGCCTTAAGAGACAAGAAGAGAGCAGAGTGTATTAGGGGACAAATGGGGGTTAAGGATATCATAGTTGAAATAAAGAAGAGAAAATAGACATGGGCCGGGCATGTAGCGCGTAGACAGGATAACTGCTAGTCATTAGGCGAACTAAGTGGATTGATTGATTTGTTGGGTTTAACGTCCCAAAACCACCATTTGATTATGAGAGACGCCGTAGTGGAGGGCTCCGGAAATTTCGACCACCTGGGGTTCTTTAACGTGCATCCAAATCTGAGTACACGGGCCTACAACATTTCCGCCTCCATCGGAAATGCAGCCGCCGGAACTAAGTGGATTCCCAGAGAAGGGAAGCGGGTTAGGGGGAGACAGAAGGTTAGGTGGGCAGATGAGATTAAGAAGTTTGCGGGTATAAATTGGCAGCAGCAAGCACAGGACCGGGTTAACTGGCGGAACATGGGAGAGGCCTTTGTTCTGCAGTGGACGTAGTCAGGCTGATGATGATGATGATGATACTGGAGGCGCTAACAACTGTTTATTTAGCCGAAGTTTCAACGCGCATTCCATCTTTTGCAAGGCATAATATTATTTAAACATTTTCCGTGTCTTATTATAGCTTATTGACACAGCATGGAAGGTGACAGAAGGAAAAGTTGAACGAAAAAGAAAAAAGAGAAAGAGGAAAAAGTAAAGAAAAACAGGCCAGGGTTAGGAATGGATGGCATCTCAAGAGAGTAAGGTGAACGTAAACGAGCCATATATTCATTGTCAAGTTCCAGACCCCCCCCACACAAAAACACTCAGCCTTCCCCCAAGAGGACAGTGTGACGTCATGTTAAAACTGTACCTTACGGTGCAATCCGCTGGAGCTTTGTCCACCTTTTAAGTTTAGGACGAATTGTTGGGGTGAAATTTAAAGGGGTGGTATCACCGAATGTCGTGGCTATACCAAGCCTGATGTGAATTTACTCTGTATGCAAGGACCCTTCACATGAAGGGTCGGACAAAACAAACACGTAGAATATACTTTAATTCACTTTTAAAAGTTTAGGTGAATGCCCACTCTCCCGATCTAGACCCATTGCTTGCGCAGCAACGCTGACGTTTCAGAATAGAAGCAACGGCAGTTGTGACGTCACAACAGATCTGTAGTGACGAGTGTATTGGCGTTCCTTGCTGAGAAACTGTGCGTTCGTCGAGGACACTAGGTGCTTGCGAAGAGGCACTCGACGCGTCCTAGTACGTCAGAGACGACGCGCGCATCAAACAGCAGTGCTGCCGCGTGCTCCTTTAGCGTATCGGCGCCTATAAAGGCCGGCGCATCTAGCGTCAAGCGGCTTCCTCGTCCACGTCCTGTACATGTGTTGTTAATAGTATCAAGTACTGTAAATCGTTAAACATTTGTTTCTAATCAGATTGGTTTGGATAAACTTTGATTAAATGCAAAGCATTTCTTCGCGAATTTCGGCGGCTTTGAGCGTATCTATCTATCTATCTATCTATCTATCTATCTATCTATCTAGCCTCCTACGACATTTAGCTATGCTGGCCGTTTCGATAATAGTATCAATACCAAACTTGATATTGCATAAGACGAGTTTATGAAGAACACATTTCACTATTCATAACATGAAAATTATTACATGTATGCCATTGATCTCATGACTTACATATTATGGTCCTGCAGCTCTTGCGGTGGTTTTGTTTACAAAGCTTGTTAGAAAACTGATATGGTATGACATGATTGCATGGTTAACGCAAGCGACAGACCCTTACATGAAATTCATGACGTGTGGTTCATGTAACAACATGACTACATGCCACGCTCATGATGCGCTCATGGCCGTTTCGCGAGGGTCACATATACCAAATCTGGTAATATGGGACATGAATGAATGACGGAGCTACATGAGTGGTGCAAATATGATAACCATGAGATGCCGTGTCATGTAACAACATGACTAGATGGCACGCTCATGATGCGCTGGCGATCGTTTCGCTACCTTCACATGTACCAAACTTAGTACTACGCGATGCGAACACATGACATAGGTAAATGACACATCCAAACATGATAACCATGAAATGTGTATCATATAACAACATGACCACATGCCACACTCATGATGCGCTCGTGGCCGTTTCGCTAGCTTCACATATGCCAAATTTCCTATTACATGACGTCAATAGATGACGAAGGTATGTGACTGGTGCAAACATAATAATCATGCGATGCGTGTCATGAGAGAACACGACTACATTCCACAGTGAAGGCGACAACACATTTCGACGTGACGCGGTGAGTGTGCTGAGCGGCTTTCATTTCGTTCGGTCACGCCGGCGTATCCACGGCAGGCGCCGGTCCAGCCATATACTCGCAGGCGAGCGCCGCGCTGCGTTCCTTTGACGCATGCGCGTTTCAGCGCGTCTAGGGTCCCTTCGTCACGAAAAGAGGTAGACGCAGTGTTGAACTTGTCGCAATTCACGCCGGTTGCCGTCGGGCCACGCTGACAGACACTGGTCGCACCGGTCGCGCCCGGCGTCAGACTATAGAGTGTTCGCGTCTTGCTAACGTATAGCGTCGCTGTGCCCAGCGTGCGCGCACGACAACGCTACATTGGAGTATATTGGGCCCTTCAGGATGCGCTCGTGGCTGTTTTGCTGACTGCACATATACCAAATTTGGTGTTACGCGATGTCAATGGATAACGAAATATATGTCACGTGCAAACATGATGATCTGGGCACGCGTGTCATGTAATAACATGACAACATACCACGCTCATAGCGCAGGCTCGCAGGCGTTTCACTAGCTCCACATATACTAAATGTGGTATCACGGGACTGTAATAGGTGACGAAAGTAAACGACACAACCAAACATGCCATAATCATGACAGCGAAGTCATGTACGCAATCATTTACCTCCACCTCGTAACGTTGTGCTGATGTTAAAGTAACATATTAACCTTTCTCATTCATTTTTCGCATATCATCGATTCCCCCTGTACCAGGGAACTGCCTTTTTTTTTGTCCTCCAAAACTCAGATCACTGTGTTGCGGTCCACTCCAATGTGGGTACTGAGATGCCGAGCTCCTCAGCCGCCTCGCGGGATAAGCTCTTTGTTTCCTTCTGGTTGGCTTTTGTATAGCCACTGCCTGGATGCTACTGATGCTGGCCATGGCGACTATCAGCGCGCTTGTTTTGCTGGCACTTGTATGGAACGCGCGTGTGAGAGCAGTCGAAACTCCGAACGACGTGCTTCAAAGCTTTGTGTAGTCACGTGGCCAAGCCACCTATGCACCGACGTCCCTGCCCAACTCAGGGCCGCGAAGTCGAAACGGAAAATGATCCACATAAGCAGAGCAATAATAAGCTATTCTAGAAAAAATATACGAATCTTGGTGCGTGTATCATGCTTCCTGAAGCTGAAGGAAATGCTTGAAGCAAAGAACACGCATTCCACAAATTTGGTGTCACCACCCCTTTAACCTTTTCGAAAGCATGTGGGTGGCGCCAGAAGATATGAAAAAGCCGGTACTATGGCACCTCCATTAATATTCATTTTATGTATTGGCTCCTGTCAGAGAATGAAAAAGAAAGGTGCGTTAAAAAGCGAATGAGAAAGAAATAAAAAGAAAAAAAGAAAAGATTGTAAGACATTCGCAACCAGCGGTTGTCGTACAAGCACAGCCTGAGCGCACAGCTGTGGGCTCAGGCTGTGCTTGTAGCGGCAAAAGAATTATATATTTCAGATGAATATATGCTTACTGTTTTGCTAAGGAATAATATTATTGTCGCCTTGGGAGGCTAAGGGCAGAGGACTCATCAGAGAGAGGCGTTTGCATCTCTTAGTGATCGTAACGATGACAGAATGCCTGGGTGTTCATTTATTCCGTATTTATAATTTTGAATTTGTAGATAAAGTAAGATTCAAGTATTTGCCGTGCTTTGATTTTTCGAAAATTATTTTCCAATAGCGTAACCCTGATGTAGTCAGAGTGGTGGTCTTTCAGTGTACTGTGTGTTGAAAGTGGAAGGCCTTGCAGGGAACGTACATGTGCCCGATGGTTGTAAACCTTATTCTAAAGGGCATGTCTGCCTAGCCCACGTATTGCATGTTACATATCCCATATTCCAGAAGGTATTTCATGTTGTCTGAGTCACAGTCTAATGCCCCCCTTGTCCTGCGCCTAAAGTCCTAGTGGGTGCTTTCCGTCACTGTCATTGCCTGTATGTGTTTTTACGCTTTGCATCTGCTTTTTTCGCAAGTGCGACACCCTGTTTAACGTATTATGCGTATCTTGAAATTCATTACACAATTCTTTATACTTTTCGGCCACCTGCATATCACACAAAGAGGAGAAGTGAAAACTCTGAATAGCCGCCCGCTCTGTTCCAATATGTTAAATTGTTTTCTTGGGACCTTGTTTATGTTTGGCGGGTTGTGCGTAAATGTTAATAGCAAATTCTTGTGTCGGTGCTGGTCGGCATCTTTATGGTGGTTAAGAATAGTCCGGTGGTCAAGATTTTCCGCTTTTTGATGGCGTGATAAATGATAGCTGGCGGGTATTTTTGATGAAGGAGTACTTCGCGCATACGTGTGCTGTTTTTTGGAAGTCCTTGGTGCGGGGCAGATTCATCGGAATATGCTCCGCACGCCGTTCTGAATTAGATTCAACAACCATCGTGCACATGTACGTTCCTACCAGGCTTTCTACTTTCAAAACACAGTACATTGAAAGACCACATCTTTGATGACATCAGAGTTACACCACTGGAAAATAATTTTCGAACCATGAGAAAACGAGAACAGGAATCCTACTTTATTTACAAATTCAATACAATAAAAACGGAATAAATGAACACCCAGGCACTCTGTCTGCGTTACAATCACGGAAAAAACGCAAACGCCTCTCTCTGATCAGTACTCTGTGCCCTTAGCCCCAAACTGCAACAATATTATTACCCTCTAGCAAAGCAGTAAGCGTATGTGCGTCTGAGAATATACACTTGATTTGCCGCTTCAAGCACAGTCAGAACACACGGATATGTGGTCCCGGAAGACAGTCTTTTATTTTTCTATTTTTCTCTTTCTCATTTTTTGTAAACGTACTTTTTTTCCCTTCACTGACAGGAGCCAAATGCATGCATGTAATGAATATTGATGGCGGCGCCAAATTACCAGCTTTTTTCTATCTTCCGGCGCCGCTAACATGCACTCAGAGCACTCAAGTTTGTCCCCACTGACTCGTCTTTAACTTCAATGGTACACAAACCCACAGCAGATGGCACTGCAATCACAGCGGACAGTGTCCCTGGATTTCGTGCCGACCGGTTGTGCGCCCGCGCGCTCCGCGCGCTCGCGACCTTCGGCGTCATCGTAGCGCTGGCCGACTGGGCTCGTCCTACGTCATCTCTTGTCGCCGACGACCTTCGACGACAGCGCAGCTCTGATTTACTGGTCCTGCTCTACGCCATCTACAGACGCCGACACCATCTCTCGCAAGTGTACCCCGTCCTCGGACTCCAGTGACTGTTCTTCCATCTTTCCTGTCTCTCCTATCCCCTCAGTTTGTTGTTGCTTCTTCTTCCTCTTTCCTATACCTTTACTTCTACCCTTTTATCCCTCCTTACCCCCATCCCTTTGTGAGCTCTGTGGCGGTGTCGCTCACTGAAGCAGACAATAACGGGGCTCACTTTTCTCTTCCTTTCTCTCAAGAACCACTTCAGACAGTGTGGCGTCCGTTTATGCGAAATACTAAACGGACGTCCCACTATTCACTTGGGGAAAGGTTGGGTGCGTGGGGGGTATTGTCCATGATGGGAAGGCTCGTTTATGCTCGCCTTACACTCTTGAGATGCCGTCGCTTCCTAATCCCGGCGTGTTTTTTATATTTTTCTTTTTTTTCTATTTTGTTCACATTTTCCTTCTGCCCCTTGCCTGCTGTCTCAACAAGTTATAAAAAGAATCGAAAATTGTTTATATATTATTACGCCTTTAAGAAAACGTCGGCTAATAAAACAGTTGTTATAGGAGAGCGCATCTATTTTCATACTTATAATCTTGCGGCAACCGAGGTTATTGTTCTGCAGATAAGCCTTATTTATATATATATATAGAAACAACAAAAGCGTAGGCACTTGTTACGACAGCGCAACACTGCCTTAGCTCTCGGCCTTGTCATGTGTATATATTTTGCTTATTTAGGCTACAAGTAGTAAGAGGCACAGTGTATTGTTATTGATTGATCTACCTTCAAATTCAAAACAAGTGCCCCCCCCCCCCAGCTACCCTACAGGTGAATAGCAAGCTCACAACATTCTTAGGGAGGTCCCTTGCTCTGACATGAAGAAAAAATTAACAGCTGAAGAAGAGCAACTAAAAGTAACAAATACTGGTTCACCTATGGCCATTAAATTTTTTTGAATACGCATGCATTCATTGTTTCATTGTTTTCAATATACCAAATTAAATAATGCCATTTGAGGGACCGGAGAGCACGGGGCGCTTGCTTTGTCATTGGTTCGAACTGAACATTTCTATAGAAAAATAGAGGGGGGCCTAGCTTGAGATTTCGAATAAATATTCCCTAAGTTTCTTGTTGATTTCTTTGGGAATCTCATATAATGATTTTGAAAGCGTCGTATTATTAACCTTTCGATCTCTCCCTCTTTAAACGAACTGTAGCCTACACAAGCAACGCACTAACGTGAAATTCAAAGCTCGGTATTCTCTTCTTCGTATAAGCTCAATTAATACCATAATTACATCAGGGGAGAAAAATTCAGGTTTTGTTTCATGACAATTCTGTTATCATGCGTGTGTTTGTGTTTTCAAAACAGTTGAGAAGTTTTATGCAAACATATTGCCGACAGATGAGGCGCTAGATTGGAGTTTGCGCAAATTGAAAAAAAAAAAAAAAACGAAACACAAAGTTCTAGAATGGTCACTGTCCGATACGGTGGAATGAGTTTCATTAACGCAGTGACGAAAAAAGCACAAGCGCGGTATAATAACATCCCTGCTTCAGAAGCCCCGATGTGAGCCCGTTTTCTAAAGAACGTTCTTCACCGTGTAACGCAGGAAACAATTTCGAGTAAGAAGTACAGACAAAAGCGAGTGAAAAAGTTGAATCGAGTCTGGTCACTTTATGACCATGCTTGAGCAAATGCAAGGAAACAACGCAAAAAAGGCGGACCGGAAAGTTCTGTGCTGTGCAAGAAAGCAGAACGAATGGCTTTAAAGGCGTCACGTTTCGTTGCGGAACGCCATAAGGGAGCTTAGTCAGTTTAAAGGTGGAGCCGTAAGGGGAACTGCAAAGACGGTCGTCTCGGCGTTGTTGCAGAAAAGCGCAAGTAAACACAAGAAGCCAATGGGAATCACAGGGACACGGACGAACGCTCCGGAGGAGGCCTCCTGTTGGAAAAGAGGCAGCTGGCGTCGCATCTCCCTGGCTCTCTTGAGTGTTCGACTTCTCTGTCGAGGTCCTTAGCACTTTCACGGGGCTCTGCATTGGGTGCCGAAAGCATGCCCACAAACAACTGAATGAACTGAGAGATACGCGCAAAACGCCCGCTTGGTGGAAACGAACGCATATAGAAATTTTATCGCTTTATCGCGTAAAAGGGAGCAGCTTGCTTATGTTTTGTGGTGCTCCATTCGCGCAGAAACAACCAGGCGCCGCCAGTGGAGACTACTACGAGGGATTCAAGGATCGACGCCTTATGCGTGCGACAAGGATGAAGGTGCATTTTACTTGACCGTGCTCTCATGTGAGTTATTAGTGGACAGTGACTCGCGCAGCCCCGTTGACCTAATATACTGGCGCAAAGTGCAGATGGCTGTGTGAAGCAGCTTACGCCCTCCACTGCGGTATTCATCGCTTACCGTACGGTCCGAGCAACCTTTGCTTGCCCCTTTAAAGAAAGCATATGCGGCACCCTCCGGGTGTTCCGCTTTCGAGCTCCAATATGCATAAGGGGAAGGCAATTTGCATCACCTCCAGCCTTAGAGAGACGTGTGTGCTTTTCGAGGCCCCATGTCTGTCCTCGCGACACACTCCATTCGCGGCGCTGAGAAAGGATCCTCCGCAGAAGTGTCGATTCTTTGGACGACTCGCCCTTGATTCGCACTCGAACAACCGCGGGAATAGGGCGCAATCTTAGCACATCACACGAAGGAGAAACGGCGCTTCTTTGCGTAAATTTAACATTTCGTGCTCTCGTGTGTAGCAGCGCGAACACATGAGACGCGCACCGAAACGGCATGCCCACGGAAACAAAGAAGACAAACAACATGTGGCTTTAGCTGTGAATTAGTTTGACTTGGATATCTGTGTGAGGAAAATAAAAAAATATCTGTCGCTGCTATAACTGAAAAAAATGTATGTTATCTGGCAAAATAACTTTAAAAGTGATAAACGGTTATTCAAAAAACAAGTTACAACTTATGAATATTTTCGCAGGTCTTTGTTTTGTTTTTGTTCTAGCAGACGACAGCCTCCTACTGTTTCTACGACAGACGTAGTGCGGTTTTACGTTCGGTGCGTGTTGCCGACGCAAGGCTCTATAGTAGTCATATCAGAGTTATCAATTCTCAATGAATCATGGGATGACTACAAAACAGTAACATTTTGACATAGTGCAGTACGCAATCTTTCAAGGTATGACATTTCTTTGCTCTGAAGCAAATCGAAGTAAGCCGGCCGGCGCAATCAGCTGATGTCGCCGCTACGCGAGGCATGGTCGTGCGCAATAGCGTCGCGCCCCGCGCTCGGTTTGTCATCAAGCGATAGAGCTACTAAGTGGAATACAGGTAGATGCAGGGATTAATGGCGTATCACTCTAATTTCCTGTGGTGGCCGACTCAATCGCAAGAGAGCCGCGGGAAACAACCTTCAACTGCTCAAGCTTGTGTGTGGGAGTAAAAATACTTGTTTTCATCCGCGACGGGGCGGCTATCTATAGTTGAAAGACATGCGAAAAGCATGTGACGTATATACAATCACAAAACATATGCACACAACAATAGATACAATCGCATATCGTACATAAATATGCCAACACATAGCGTGTAAACAGCAAATTTATATATAATATTTAAACGCGCACGCACTGTCCAGCGCGAATAGCTTAGCAAGCTAACGCACTCAATTTACGTACGCGAGCACAACTAAGTGGGGTAAGTTCTAATCCCGCCAAGTTTCAATTTTTTAAATTTTTTTTTCAATGTTTTTTATGTACTGCTATCTTTTCTAAAGCGTTAGGTACTAAAACAAAATAAAAGCAATATTGCGTTGAAGTACGTATGTGGAAATGTCTTTTTTGCGCAACAGTTATTATTATTTTTATTTTCAATATTACATTTTTGATTTATTTCATAATATAACAAAATTAAGGACGAAGGGGAACATTGGGTCTGCTTGATTGTGAAGGGACTCTAGAAGTGAGAAAACTCAAACCAAAAAATTTATTTGAGAAAAAACTGGGCATTTCACAGCCGGACCAGCTTCTTCAAGGGTAGGCCCTAGGTATGCGCGAGACTTGATACATGACTCATCTCAAGCTGTAGCAGTTGAGGGAAGGCAATATCACGGAGAAGCAGTTCCAAAATATCTTTTGGTTGATGTGTTTTGATTCCTCCAAAATAAGGGCTGCACAATTGTGATCGACCCAAACCAAGAATTGCGGGCACGAAGTCATGAGACAGAGAACGAATAATGTTCATTGTATGAAAAATTGCCCTTAATAAAAGGAAGAGTTATGGAGTGCTACGTAGCTTAACTCGCAGTTGGAATTTTATATATACATATAGATAGTTTAAAATGGACATTGTTGCACACGACATTGTTTAAATTTCTTTTCAGCACAGTTGAAGCATCTATGTAGAACTGAAGCATCAAGAGAAGCTCATGCGTCCTCACTTTATTGCGCTTTATTTAGCTTGTTTGCGTCCATGCAGCCATGATATATTTTAAAGCATTTGTTTCACCTATACTCTTCCTATTCATTAAAGCTGGCCCATCCCTACCTCGTTTTTGTCGTGAAGCTGTGGCAAGTTGTGTATAACTGTGTTTATATTGTAGGAGCATATTCTATCAATAAAAATATTTTTAGGCTATATGTAATTAGTTTTCATAGATTTTCATTTCTTTTGTCGGTGCTCCGGAGGGCTTAGCTCATGGTCGATATCTTAAAATTACATTTCTCTTTGCCAATGTTAATGAGAACAGTTTCAATAATATTGACAATTTCATTCGCATTGAATTTAGTTCTCAGTAATATTGTTTCTACCAAAAAAAGAGTCCTTGAAGTTATGGTTTTTTTGCTTGATTTGTTTTCATGGGACAGCATGCAAGTTAAATGACCGTTATTGTCATTCCTTGTGAATGACGCACTTTCCGTGTGACAGACTTTAGCACCTGGTCATCTGCAGAAGTTGTATTCATTCTGGAAAGGGGCGAACAGCGGTGACTGACAACACCGACTAGCCTGCGTTATTCTTTTGTACTATATGTGTCACTGTGCATTCATTTGTAACTATATAGAGCTCGGATTTCCTGCTGAAAATGTGACAACAAATGTTGATTATCCACATTTTTGCAACAATCCACATGCCTTCCATACACTATTGCACATTGTCGTAAGTACCTTACAAAATCTGTATATTTCCGTAAGACCTTACGTTCCGCATTTTCCTTATGAAAGCTTCAGTACACTCCATACACTTTTCTTATCCTTCCATATCTTCTATATTGAACTCTCCGTATGCTCCATAAATTTCCTTATCTTTCCATATTTTCCATAAAACTCACTCCATCCATGCCATAAAACTTCCTTATCCTTCCATATATGCAATACATTTTCCTCATGTTTCCGTATACTCCATAAAAACCTTTCCGTATACGCCATACATTTTCCTTATTGTTCCATATACTCCATAAGAAGCGTTCCGTATATGCCATACAACTTCCGTATATTTCCATAAAACTCCATATTATTCCGTATGTAGCATAAGGAATTGTTTTGGAGTCCATATATTTTCCGTAAAATTTCATACGGAACGTGTCAGTAGGGATACTGATATATGACCAGTGACATACCCCGGACATGAGAGACATGGCCCATAACAGCTTACGTGTTTAAGAATATGCATCATAAAAGAGAAAAGAACGATCATGAAGCGATGATAAGTTCGTCACAACAGCATGCTTTAGGTTTCCGGCTTTCAGAGGAGAAAGGTGCCAAGTCAACATCTCTTCGAAAGCAACACCACGGCGAAAGAATGAATGCGATAGCAGAAAAATTGAAGGTCGCATGGGTATCGACAAGGAGCACCATGTTTGCAACTTCCCGCTGAAGCACTCAGAATGACGCTCAAAAAGGGTGCGCTGGCGTACACACGACAAGCGTGAAATAACCACTGTCACATTTCTTGTACGCCTTTGTGTTGAGAAACGCCTTGCCAATGCCGACAACGTTGAACCTGACGCTATAAGATATTTCTGATCTTAAAATGCGGCACGTGGAATGACCTATCTGCGTCTCTTGCTATGCGATGTGACTGATGGTAGGTGTTAGTAGGGAACCTTCAAGGGCGCACCTTCTTATCGGCAGGGTGGAGCACATGAAGGAACCAAAGATGTCTGTAGGTGTGCGCCATTTTTTCTACATTCAGAGTGGGTATAAAAACGGGCCCATTCTGTGTGCCCGTCTCAAAGCAGTTTTTAAATTTAAAAAATGTAGTAGACTTGCATTATAAAAAGCGTGTTCAAGCTGATGCGAGATTATCATATGCCAGCAGTAAATGGTGTCTGTAAATACCTAGAGTTTGTAAATAGCTTGCGCGGTGAAGATAATTACTGTAGGAGAAATTGAAAAGGCGCTACGAGATCCTATCATGGGTAGATCACTAGGTTCAGATGGGATTAACTCGGCTTTTTTTAAGTCGCTGAAATAACCTATGTCTGAAGCATTGTATGATGTCGTTTGGTAGTCTTTTGACCGGGGGACTTTGACTCCATCGCCTAATCGTGCGCACTCTGTATTGATATCTAAAGATAAAGAAAAACATGTCTTACATAAAGGTATGGGTATGATGCGAAGTGCGCACGAAAGATCGGCAGAACTCTGACGTTAGGTTTAATAGATGACGATGTCGGTTGTCATGGTGCGAAGCAGCGTGAGTGCGAAGAGTTGCAAAAAAGAAGAAAAAGACGGATTACAAGTGCGAAGAGAAAAGCACAGCGAAGACAACGACAGTAAAGAGATGCACGAGGGCTGTACGTCGACAATAGAAGAGCAAAGTGGCCCAATCAGAAGTAAACACGAAGGTTTCTGGGGCCAATCATTTGCTGATGTGGCAACCCAGCGAGCCCCAATGGGAAGGTGTCGTGCCAAATGGAGGGGTGCCACGGCAGTCGGCAAGAGGCTCTTGGTTCGGGTTGAAGCAGGGAGGAGGCAGCTCGACAGCGTCATGGTCGTGGTTTCCCCGAGTGCCTGGCAGAGGTCAAAAGTCGAAGCGGGCTGCTCGCTTGACCTCAAGCTTCGACAGTCCCCGGTGCCAGCGGGAAGCTACCGCAGCCAGGCCCACTGCCAGGCGTTAGCCCGTATTCTTGGCTGTAACCCCTGGTCCACGCGTCCAAGAAGACTGCCTGCCTATGTCAGCCTTGTCTTCGGCACCTACCTGCTCCGTCGTGCCCTCATCTAAGCATCGCCCTGCTCTTCACCGAATCCATTCGACGACGGCCGCACTGTGCGTGTATCTGCTCGCCGAAGACGTCTGCCACACCTCAGCCTACTAGCACTCGCTAGTGAGACTTTCGGTTATGGTTAGACTACACTATTTTTTGCGACTTAGAGCTCCGTAAGATGTTTATTTGTATTAGTGCGTGTTGTGTGTTTCATTGCCGTGCATTGTTTTTATAAAGTGGGAAAAGCAGAATACAGCCTCCCCTTTTTTATTGAGAGCATTATTTTCCTGGCACAACGTCTACTGATTGCAAAGAACCCCATCAAAACGGCGGCACAGGAGGGGGGGATTGCTGTTCTTTTAATTGGAACGCAACAACCGCGACAACATGGACTTTAGGGACCTTAGTAGCATCGCTGACAGGTTAGGCCTAACCATAGACCAACTGAGGGAGGGAGCGGAGCAGGAAGCTCATGAAAGAGAGGATTGTGTCGCCGAGCAGGAGGCCCGGTGTGGACAGGCAGAGCGCGAGGCCAGTGCACTTCGTGATCAGGAAGAGCGCGATGCACTTGCCCGTTATCATGAGACTGAGCTGGATTGCGTAAAGGTGGCGTTGGAGATAAAGCTGTCGCTCTATCGCTCGCATCTTACGGAAGCTGAGGCGCGTTGCGATAGGAGGGAACTCATGACAGATATGACCCATCGTTCCGAGCTCCCAGAAATGCGTCCTCTGCACACGGCGCCAGCGTTTGAAGAAAAACTGGGCGATTTTCTTCATTCATCAGGAAAATCTGAAGTGGTGAAAACCGCACAGCTAGCACCCATAGATAAGTTGTCTGCGACATGTGTCCTTCCAGCTAGCCTCCAAGCGACTAAAAAGGTCCGTGTGAGGCCGTGCAGGAAAAAGGTAATTTTGCACGGGAAATGTTCTGCTCTGGAACATCTCAGAGGACGAGCTCATCGTAGGAAGAGGTAGATCTGCATCTCGACAGCTCCATTGAAGGAGCGATAGAACGTTACTGGCACGATAACGGCGAGTGCATACGAGAAAGTTCTGAGGTTACAACCGCTGTTAATTGTGCATCGTTGGATACTGTGACAGGCGCCACAAACATGGTCGAAGTCAATAGCAAAATTCGTTCGTAATTCGAGAGAGTTGAGTTTTCTGAGTAATTTTGTAAGTGACCTGTCTGAGTAATAAAGAAGAGGGTACGGAAACAGTCGTTCAGGCAGACAGTGTAGTGTCGGATCAAATTTTTTCAGCATGTACGTGTGTAGCCATAACATCATGTGCAATCCGAACAGCTGCAAAGTTTTGAACCCCGGGATATGTCGATTGAAGTTGAATTAGGAGACAACCAATTGCCAGGCTATGCTTGCTTGAGCAGCAAGAAAAGATACGCGTTTCCCGAAGCGTATTCGGGTGCACAAGGTTGTTCCTCTCATGCTGTCTCTTTGTTAAAAGATAGCGAGTGGCAGCAAGACGTTGGCATGCGAAAGAACGTCTTTAGAATGCTCCTATATTGGTGCGCCCAAGTGCAACGCTTTATGGTTGGTTTGCATCATTGCAGTGCTGTGGCTGGGAACACCACTGAGAGTCTATGTGAGCTCGTGTAGGAATGGAGAATAGCGTTTAAGCTAACGAGCATGCAAAAATGTTTGCCACAGATTTTTTCCGTGCAAAAAAGCAATCTGTCTGGTTTGGGACTCAATAACGTGAGCGTTGAGTTCAAAACCGGGAGCTCTTGTGGACTTTGACTTCTGGATGCTGACACATGTAGCTCCACATGGTTCAAGTTATGGTCAACGTTATTTGTATGCGCTGCTGTAATGTATTTGTTAGCTTCAGTGATTGTGTGCTGTCATGTAATGACGTATGTGCCATTTACAGCCTAAAAATGAGTTTTTGCGCACTGGACGGCAGTTTTTCACGAAAAAACTTTTCAAAAAGGGGGCTTGTGTGATGTGAAGTGCCTGCAAAAGATCGACAGAGCTGCAGCTTCAGGTGTAAAAGATGACGATGTCGGTTGTGCTGGTGCAAAACAGCATGACTAAGGCTAGTTGCGAAAAGTAAAAATGAAGACAAGGAGTGCACGTGCAAAGAGAAAAGCCCAATGAAGACAACGACGGTGAAAAGAGGAACGAGGGTGCTACGTTGACAATAGAAGAGCAAAGTGGCACTATCAGAAATAAAACCGAAGGTTCTAGGGGCCAATCACTTGCATTTATGGCAACACAGCAAGCCCCAATGGGAAGCCGCCGAGTCTACCGGAGGAGTGCCTCAGCAGTTCGCAAGGGGCTCTTAGTTCGGGCGGAAGCAGGGTGGGGGCACTTTACCAGGATCGCGGTCTTGGTTTGCCCAGAGTGCCTGGCAGAAGTCAAAAGTCGGAGCAGGCTGCTTCGCTTGACCTCAAGCTTCGACAGTCCCCGGAGCCAGCAGGAAGCTACCGCAACCACCAGGCCAGTGGGCCTGGTGGCTAGCACTTTATTCGGGCTCGTTAGCCCGAGCGCAGCCAAGCACTCGGGATGGTTAGCCCGAGTGCCTGGTTGTGGCTCCTGGTCCACGCGTCCAAGAAGATTGCCTGTCTTTGTCGGCCCTGTTTTGGCATCCTACCTGCTTTCGTCGTGCCATTATCTGAGCGTCGCCCTGCTCTTCACCGAATCCTTCCGTCGACGACCCCTCCGTGCGTTTATCTGTTCGCCGTAGGCGTCTGCCACACCTCAGCATACCAGCACTCGCTGGTTAGACTTTTGGTTACGCTCAGACTAGACTGGGTTTTGCTACTTTGAGCACTGTACGTAGGCATTAAAATATTTTAATTATATTAGTGCTTGTTTGTGTTTTATGTTCGTGGGTTGTTTTGATGAAGTGGGAAAAACATAATACAACGTCACCTTTTTCATTGAGAGCGTTGCTGTCCCAGACGCAATGCCTACTTATTTCAAAGAACCCATGACAACGTGATACAGGCCAATCACATTGACTCATGCAGATTATAAGGTAAAAATGAAAGCTCTGACAAGGAGGTTCCAGGGAGTCGCACACTAGTTTGCTGGATCTCATCGTATAGGTGGCATGATGAGCAAGAGTATATTCATAAATATTCACGTCGTCAGAACTATCTGGGAGTATTGTGATGCCCAAATATTTGAAGCGTTCATGCTGCAAATAGATCTAGGCAAAGCATTTATATGGTGTCACGCAATTTTCCGTTCAGAGAACTGAATACCATTATCTTGGTTCAGTCATGTGTAAGGGTAATAGAATGGCACACGAAAGCTCAACTATACATTTCATTTCCGAATAAAGAACGTTCACAACGCATACAAGAACTTTTTTCCGTGCGCCAGACGTGTCTGTTAAGCACTCTTCGCTTTATTTTTGGAGCTACTCTGCAGAAAACTATTAACAGCACTAAAATAAAGTGTTTAGGATACAGGCATGTGATGTGCGTGTTTCTTCATACGCTGACGTTATTGCCTTCTTGCTGTTTATACGAAAGGTGTCAGTTTCTTATTAAGAAAAACTGAAAGGTTGGGCGACACAAGCGGCAGTTTGAGGAAACATGATGATATTGTTACGGAGCTCGCAAACACACGGAAGAGAGGAATGAGCGTATTTCCTATATTTACATGCCAAAGTGACGCTTCAGAGCTGCCAGTCTCTCGCGCGGCGAGTCCACTTCTTTTTCATCGAACTGTTGTCCACGACGGTAGAGCCATGCCCACTGCCTCGTAATAATATTGTGGGTTTATTGCCGCATCGGTGGCCTGTTACACCTGCTTCTTTTCAAAATACTCGGTATTTCGCGATAACTAATTATCTCGGGGTACCGCTGGACAGATATAAAGGAAGCGAATCGCTTTGACTTGATAACACAAAGGAACTGCAGGCGACATCTGAAACAAGAAGATGGGGGAAAGTTGTCGAGAATTATCAATTATCAAAACGCTTTTATGTTAACAGATAACATAGAAAGGCTTTCTTTGTGTAATTTTTTCTCAAACAACTTGTATCTTGTATCATGCTGCAAAGAAACCAGTGTAAATCTTATGTTTGTTTCGCAAAATCGTATTTTATGACAAGGCTGACTTTTCGTATCGGTATAGAGAGGGAAGCAACACTCTTTAACGACGCTTTCCGCAACGTTTTGCTCTAATACTGATTTCTAACGAGAATATTTCCCGGGGAATACAATCTAACATTAAAAAACGTCTCAGGAAAGACGCGGTTGACAGCGTATTCATTGTACCCTTTATAGGTTAATTTAAAACACAGTTGGCCAGGATGCTCTCAAATGAGTTAAAAGCATGTGGATAACACCTAACTTTGAGGCCTTGAGTTGGATACTACATACAGGAATCCTGCCAGTGATAGGAAGGCTGCAAGACAGAGAAGATTGTGTACCATTGGTAAATATGTGTTTTTGTAGTAAGCCATCAACTATTGAAAATGTATTTATTGATTGTAAGTATACCATACCTTTATGAGACATAATGCAGGTGACCTTAAAGACAGATTTACCTCTTATTCTGCATGGAATACAATTTTGCCCTTAAATAATTCTGCTCAGCATTTATATGGAACATCTTTATTGGGTCTACAATTGGTATGACGCAGTATGCTAGCCTATATACACTGTCATGATATCAGTACCACTATTTTTCGAGTGTTTTTTGCATTATTTCATAGTGCTTGTTTTGTATGAGACCACAGACTGTGATGGAGACGTGATACCTTTGTTAAATATACTAAGATGCATGAAACAGGTTTAGTATATGGTTCGTAAATCATATTGGCCTGTAGTTAAGAAGTAAATACTGAAAAAAATGATTTAGGGCCGAGTGGACAAACGCATCCCACCGGGGAGTGTCGCAGAACTCGTTCAAATTCCCTGGGAAGCTGCCATACAATTTTATTCTTCTGATTCATTTTTCTTTGTGTCAATTGTTCTACATATTTATACATACACACATCTGTGGCATGAAGAAGATGGCAAAATAATCAACTTTTTCCATACAATTGTTATCGCAATGAACGAGGACAGCAAAGTCTGTAGAGAGTGCTTATAAATCGCTATCAAAATTATATGCGTAATGTAATTTTTCGCACCCTTTTTTATAGGAGGCAGCAAAATATTTTGATGTGGCAATAACTAACTCAGTTTGTCACTTGTGTAGTGATTATAGCCCGGCGACAATGTGGATAACTGCTGTGGTTAGAAATCATTTGATTTACTGCCATTGGGCATGGTAATTAATATTGAGCAATAAAGCCACGCGCGGTCTCGGAACTGCTTTTTAATTAAATCATAATGTTAGTGAAACGTTCGTTGTAGTTGCAGTGCTAGCTATCCAAATTTATAAACAGTACATTCGGGCTCCTATCATACAGGCGTCACGTCGGGTTAACGACAATTGTGTTGAAGCGCAATCCACTGAAGCTTATTCATCTAGCAGGGTCCAGAACCGCCATCTTCGCTGGCACACACGCTGCATATTAACTTAGCACTTCAGATGTTTCTCGCACCCATGTTTCCGGTAGCATCGGTACGCAACAGTAAACATGTGACGCTTTAACCTATGTCTATACATACATCTTTTGTACATATCTCGAGCGTCATTTGGTAATGTTTACTTCAATAAAAAAATTAGAGCACAGTATCCTTTCCTCAGTATGCTTCACATAACATAGAGTTCAACGTGCGTGGGATGCCAAACTTCGTTTTCAACTTGTGCGCGACCGTATCACGTCCTGCTTCCTGTCGAAAAAGTGTAATTGAAATAGATATGTGGGGCTTAACGTCCCGAAACTATCATATAAGTAAGTGAAATAATAGACAAATGAAACGGAGATATTTGCCACCGATCTACTGCTTCAAGCAGATGCAGGGATCTGAGGCGACAGTGCCTGAAAGGAGTTTAGAAAAATAGCTTAAGCAATTTTAGAAGCCCTCCAATAGATTGTAAGTAAAGAAAACGCTGCCTATACTCCAGAATGCTGAGCCGTTTGTGTGGGAGGACCTCTTTATATGTAGGTGTGGCCATCGCCATTACGAACATAGAATAAAGGAAGCCTCCAACAGAAGCACAAGGATAGTGCAGCTTTTGCCGCAAAATATTGCTACAACATTGCTTAGCGGTGATTAAGAGTTCTTTCAAGTGACAATGAAGCCCAAATGAAATGTTTTTTTCTCATAACACCCTAATGTAAATTTTACTCCCGCAAGTTGACAACAGGCGAAGGAAATTTGCGCCACAAAATGCTTTTCAAGCCTGTTGGCAACAAAAACACAGTGGCAAAACGTTGTTCGAGAAGGCCCGGCCATAATTTCAATAGCCAAAAAAAGATTGCCTTTCTTATTTATTTTAAATGGACTTGGTATAGTTAAAAACCAAAAGAGGAAAATTATTTTTATAATCATTCTCACTTAAATCTCATGCGAGCCTATGTTCCTTCTTAAGTAACCCATCTTGCTGTAGTAAATGTTTTTAACATAATGCTCCCATGCATGTGTTTAATCTTAAATTTATTATTCACAAAACACGCAAAGCCTTAGTCAATTATGTCCAAAGTAATTTATTCACCACCGCAAAAGTGAGGAGATACTCCATTTCGTGGTTTTATAACTCAAGCTAGAACATGATGATGATGTATGCCACACGCTCATCTATTGGCATCATTAGCCTTAAGGTGAAATACTTTTATTATGGCCGCAATGTTAGCAATAATATATGTGATAACTGAATACTGTAAATGGTTAGCAAATTTCTGTTAGACACAGCAACCATGGCCATTCCCAGCATTATGCTCGAAGTTTGAGAGATCTTACTAACATATCTGGTGAATGACCTAAGCGAAACTATTAATCAATCAACGAAGACATTTGCATCGCAGCAATGTTTCCACAACACCGCTGAAATTATGTTCTAAAGAAGGGAAACTACAAAATGTGTCCAAAGACACACAATGGATAAATGATATTGTTTCGAACACACTGTGATTTTCTCTTCCAGAAATCCTTAAAATATTGCGCCCCGTTCTTGCGAATGCTGCGAAGGTATCACATTCAGTGACGAAAAAAAATAGCGTTCGATAGTATCGAGATTTGCAATCTCAGCCTCAGTTTTCTGTTTTTCGCGAAACACAGCGTACACTATAGGAAGCTCCTCATCCCTTTATCAGAATCAGGTTGCTAACCTTATCCTTCCCTGAAAACACGCTTACCGTGTTCACCGTTGCAGAAGCTATCCATGAAACTGGCTAATCATCAGGTTAAGATCGCCAAACTCAACTAATGTGCAGTGCCATTTGATTACCAAAGCAAAAGAGCTCTCACTGTGTTCTTGGAACTGCACATATTAGAATGAAAGGAACACTGAATCTACAATATTCCTGTTACCATGTTATCAGCATGCCTATTTTCTTCTTGGCTCTGACTCAAATGAGAATTTCCCTTTGTCCGTTCACTGCTTCCATTATCAATATAAGAACGTAATTCTTATTTTACTTTCTATACGCTGAGAGCACGAGCTCACCAAGTGAAAGAGAATTCCAAAACTAATCATGAACTATATAGTCTAGGCAAAATTCTTAAATGCGTGCTTGAACTTGGCAGGTTCCTGGAAGATCTGTGGGGCATCTATATGAAACGAGGAGTACCCAGGCCGCGCAACAATCCGAATTTTTTTGGAATCACCAGACCTCTCTAAGAAAAAAGCGTCAGCACAGAAATCATTTATATACATGGGATGGCTACGCGGAGAAAAATTGGACAGCCACGAGCGTGCACCAGTGTAGTAAAAAAAAAAGGTTGCTGAAACTTGCCTGTAGCTGGCATTCTTGTAGGAATTAGACAGCGAAATTATTTTTCGCACCGAGCGGATGGCACCGATTTCTCAGACGCCAAAGCAGCCTCGTTCAATTCGCTGCTTGAATCAGCAGTGGTTCGATACCGGGGCTCGTTCCGAGGCGCGCCAGCGGTTCGATCTCTTTGGCCGCCAGAATGAATGGTAGTGGCAGCGGCTCCGCTAAGGGGATTACCCGTGCATCAGAGCCATTTGGCGATTGACCGTCTCCCGCCCACTTCGTTTTAGCATGGCCCCGTGTCCCCCCTGCCGGAAACTTTTCAGTCTTCCGTCCCCGGGACAAACCTCTTGTTGGGCCTGGGGAACACACGTGGCTGCCTCGTAGAAACGGCGATAGGTTGGCTCTCTCGGACACGGTGTTCCGTAAGGAAGGACCCATCTATCCGATAATTTCGCTCTTTCCCGCAGTGGGTCGGTGCGCACAGCGTTCACCCATTGCATCTCTTATCGGTCATGTTATCCCAGATTACACGAACGAGCGTTGAAGGCAGGGTGCACCACATGCTGCTTTGTCCATTCCACTCTTTTTCAGATATTTCTTCCTCAATTGACGGATCCACAATAAGAGCGCGGGCCAGATCATTTGAGCTGAACACTTCGCGGCCCTTTTGGCAGGTTCCTTTGTGTGTGCTTGTACTCAGTCTCGGGGCATGTGTTTCGATTCATTCGGGGAGGGCTTTGTCTCATTTCGTTTGCGGTGCAAGCGGTTTCTCAAAGTGAAATTAAAGCGTTTCAGTGCAACGAAATAATTTCATTCTTCCAAAAAAGCTCCCTACATAGAGTAATCAGGAAGGTTGATCTCTACGCAATAACAGCCACAATGCAATAAATGCCATCGCCTCAGAGAGGCGTTCTGGTTGAAAAATCTGAGTAGAAGTTGTACACACAACTGCCCATTTAGTTCGAGTGGTATCAGCTTTTTTGCAGCGTTTCCTAAATAATAAAAAGGGGCGCTTTTAATGCCTATGGCATTAAAACCAGTTGCCAACTGACTGTTACCAACCGACACCAAAGAATTCACTGAGCATCTTCAGAAAGTTCGAAGGCTCGCATAGCTGTACATCGGTCTGCAACAACAGGCAAAGGAACCACGCTACCACAACCACTATAGAAAAGTGGCCTAAAATCCAGGAGACCAAATTTGGTTCCGGACCTCTGTTCGTCATCATGGCCACTCGGAAAAAGTTGAAAGGTCGGTAATTCGGACCGTATAAGGTGCTGCGCAACATGAGTGACGTGATCTAAGAAGCGGTTCCGGACAATCAAGCTTCAACGTAGTTATTCTGCGCATAACGCTCGATTTTGCGCGTTAACACTTATTTGGGGCTTTCATATTTTTCCTGCCATTAATTTTCAATTATTGAATACGCATATACCTTCACCGACTGCGTACATCTGGGTGCTTGCGTGATCGCTTTCGGCTTTGTCAAAAAGTAGCATGGGAGAGTAAGAAGGTTTCACGTAATATGATTGGCTCGCCATGATACGGAAAGCACCCAACTTCCGTCATGTACATCGACAACACCTTGGCATACGCACGTTTACTATGATCACGGTACCAGGGTATGCGCCGCACAAGATTGGCGTTCCTAATCTACCCAAGAACGACGAAAACAGAAAAATAATTTTAAAAGCGAGAGCGTTAAAAAAAACTGACATCATCAGCGTCGACCAGATGAACGTAATGGACAAAGCCAGGGCCCCAGAAGGAAATAGAACTCAAGCCAATTGCATGGTAATAGCTTAGGAATTCCATCACAGAGCCACGCCAGGTTCAGAAAGTGCTTTAGAAAAAGACGCTGTGCCGGCATCATTTTGATGAAACTGTAATTGAGATGGGATTGCTGGCTGAATAATTTGTTAAGCAGAACATGTGTGCTTGCATCTTGTGCGTGTGCACTTGTTGCTTGCATCTACGATGTAAGCACCAAGTCGCGTTAACGTCAACTGTATACTGAAGTACCATCCACTAATGTTGGTTTACGTTGCACTAACGAGGGCTGCCATTCTGGCAAGCACAAGCACTATAGACCTGTTTACCACTTCAGGAGTAGGTAATACTTATGCTGTTGTTGACATCTGACGCAATTGTAAACAACAGGCTATGGAAACAGTTGTCACTTTTCTCCCATAAGTTCAATACTTGTACATGCATTGGGTGTCATTTCGTAACATTTGGGTGAATAAAAACTCACACTACAACCACTTTACCCCCGCTTTCTTCGCAACACATCGATTCACAAGGTACGTAAAATCTGCCGCTTTTTTTTTCTTGTTCGGTTTGCGATGCACCGTTCATGCACATGGCCTTGTTTACTTCTAAAAACTAGTCACACGCTGTCGCGACAGGTGAACGAATACATGTGTCTAAAGAAATGAGTGGAGGAATAAAGTATAGTGTTGCACAGGTCGAGCAGAGAGATGTGGTTTCTAAATCTCACGCGTGTTCATTTAACATATGTTTAAAATAGGACGGAGACCTTCGTTGAACAAGCTCGTCTATATTGTGTAAAGGTGGGATTTTCTCGGCCATGAACACTTTCCTTGAAAGCCTACGCCAGATCGGAAGCACACGCTGCTAGTGAACAGCAATTCGGCTTTCCAAAACGATGCGCCTCGTGCAGCTACCATCAGAATCAGTTTTGAAGCTCGTAGAACTTTGATATTGCGCTCTAGTCAATTTGTTGGATCATATTGATGTTCACTGATCATGCAGCGCTGGAAGATGAAAAAAAACCGTTATTTTTGTCCGAAAGCTGCGCCTACTACAGTGTCCCAGCCTCTCCTCAGACTCTTTTTATAGATACGCTAGCTAATAGCTACGTGGTGGTGCCGAACAAAAAATGTAACGCACTCAGATACCTAAGCAAACAAATTTGCAAAAGAAGCAACCGATGACGAAGAAGCAATATTCGTTCCCATAACAAAAACAGTCATAACAAAAGAAATAAAGAAAATATTCTAAATGATGGCTAAGATCAAACTGTGGAATAAAGAAAGCAATAAGTTTACGTATAGTTGTAATAAAATACAAACTTTATTATGCATCACTTTCCGATAAACTACTACAACTCCCCGGCATTGAAAGAGCAAGGAAGATTTCCGTTTTATTTTGCTCGATTTGGAATACTGCAACACTTTAAATGTTCTTGTACATTCACTATAAAAAAACTTCAACCACTACCTTTAGAAATGCAAGGGAAAAGAAAATAGTTAACAAAAAATAGGACGAAATATACAAAAGAGCAAATCCAAAATAGTTGAAGCAAAAGATACAATAAAAAAGTTTTAAAAACAATTGTGCAAAAATAACGAGATGGTTCTGCAGCACTGGAAATAAAAAAAACAGGCAAATCAGTTTGTAATATTATTATTCAACAAAGCAGTGCCTGCTATGTGAAATGGGTACAAATTTGGTCTGATTTGGAAGCGGAATCCTCGGCCGTCATTTCGCACAGGCACTGTAATTAAAATTTAAAAAACAAAAACAATGAATTAAAAGGTCTCTATTTGAAGTGCGAAAAAACGACAACGGAAAAGAATGTAGAAAAAAACGAAGTCTTCTCTTCGTCATTTCTCAGCGATCTAATATAGTGTTCCCCGTTACATCAAGATCCAATTTTTCCAAGTCGCTGAAGGTGTCCCTGTGAAGAGTTTTTTTTTTCCTTCGTGAACCAGTATGAAGCATTTATTTGATCATTTGGCGCACGTGCAGTCACCAAATTCCGAAGCATAGCTGTGCAAATGAATGCACGCCTCATATTGAGCGCCCATATTCAGTCTTTCCGGAAATGAGTATCAACATCTTCCTGAAAACATGACGTCAAATTTCCTTCAAAAGTGACCCATATAAGAAATGTGGTCCTGAAAAGGTATGCTTTGAAATGTTGACGTTAGTTGACATACTGCTCAGCGCCTCATCCCCGCCTCTTTTTTTTGCTTCAGCGCTGTTGACTCACCCGGCTCTTGCCAGGGAATATATTTCATGACTGTGACTGGCAAGCTAAGGATAGTTTGAAACGACTTATCTAAACTTACACATAAACTAACGACACCCATATCTTTGCTTATCGAACGCGACAGTGAATATATGGACTTGTGGTAGAGATGCAGCATATTTCAACCAGTTTCATACCAGTGAACTTGTGTGTGTCAAGACATCATATTAGAAAGCACTACACTTCCGGAATACCCTTCTATAGACTCATCAACTCGTTCTGGATTAAAACCACGTCGCTCAATATAACGCATGAGAGCGTCATGTTTCAAGAAATCATTACTGCACTACAGAGCATTGAAGTCATCCATACCAACCGAAGCCATCGGTAACAGAACAAATTCATACCAACTGAAGTCATCGGTAACACAACAATAGCAAAGTTCTTTTCCAGCTCACCATCGTCAGGTGTGAAACAATCACACTTGTCAAGTGAACTTCAATGATATTCTTACTGGTGAACTCAGTTGTATACGTTTGCAAATGCATGTAAAAGAGGTAGTACAAACGCAAATGTAGCCTATTGTCAAGCAGAAGCCACTTCAGGAGTCATCGGCACAATTCATGAATGCATTTTTAGAGAGACAAAAAGCGCGGAAGTCGGCCGAAATAATTGCAAGCTGTTACACTGCTTCTACTAGCACGTATTTTGTACTCAAGAAACAAACCGTGACGCCTCTAAAGAGAATGATATCAGTAGAATAGCCATAATTTTGTAAGCGAGAGATAAAAACAGTTTGCTAATAGTTCACCTTATTCAACACATAGATCATAAAGAGCATAAAAATGACAAGTGAGGATAATTCTGAACTTGTTTTCTTGAAGTATAATACCGAAAGAACAGTAACCAAGAGGTGGCATATGCAGTCGAGGAAGGCAGATGAATGGAGTGATGAACTTAAATTGTTCAGCAGCTATAGAGTCAGCTCAGACTAGGTTTAAGTAAACTGATAAATATTGAGAAAGGTCTTAGTTTTGCAGTGACTAAAAGAAGTTGAGAATGGTTACGATGAATGAGGTCATAAAAAAATAAGGTTATTTCAGGCTAATGCAGGTTGTTTAAAAGCCCCTTGATCTCAAATATCGCCCCGACAAGTGCATTCCTACATGAATGTGCAATAGAGCGTATTCCTAATGTTGCCCTTTATCTACAGTCAACTCGCACGTGTAAGAACGTCGCTTTACAAATATTTGAAAAGAAGAAACTTTTGTGAAATGCCTGTCACTTTGTTTCTATGCTGTCTATGCAAAATCTATTCAGTTGAATAAACTTCTCAATAGTGAAAACTTTAGTTTCATGAACTTTATCTGTGCACCTGACCTCAATTTTTCCGGATAAGCAAATGCAGTTTTCCACTCTGCAGTACTGGGCTAGCCAATTCCGTACCCCCTCAGATCACCCATCTATTGGCGGCGCTGCAAAACCACCTGTGCATACAGCACCACCGAACCGAAGCGGCCATGGGAGAAACTAATAGAGCGACGTGTGATTATTGCATTCGCAGAGCTGTAAGATTTGGAAATTGTTTTCAGCATTAGTCTGAAGCCAAACGAAGAGCCAGAATGGCAAAAAATGTGAGAAAGAACTAAAACAGATGACAAAGTTTGAACAGTGTAACGAAGAACCAAAGAAGCGAGTTAAACGTGGCAACCTGTTCTGGTCAGATAGTGCTCAAAGTACGCCCTTCTGTTACTATTTTTTATAGTAAGCAGCAAATTCAAGGCAAATTTTATTGGAGATTAGGTTACCAACACTCGTCTTCGTAGGTTAGTTCATCAGAAACAACTATGTTTTCATTTATGATTAAAGTAAGCATGTTTTCTCCTCAATTCAAAAGAGCCTTTCATGCGTGCGTCCAGCTGTAGAGTTGGCTACCTACTATTACGACTACTAATGCCACTACTACAACTACTTTCATACATTGCGAACGCACGACCCATTTCTTAAGGAGCTTCACCCATAAAAGTGCCTCTTCTCGCTCAAAGAACGCAAGCAGTCATATCTACTCCTGCAGCTGGGCACAAAACACCGAGGCATAATAAATGAGAAGCAACTTAGAGCGAGGATTTTACCGATGTGCGGCGTGATCATGCAGGATTACTGCACATGCGCAACAGTTGACATAAGCATTGCCGAAAATCATGTGATAGGGCGGGCAGGTGTGTGTAAGGGGCTAGGTAAGATGTTGTGGTCTCTCACCCCTTTACACTGCCTCAGCAAACATGCGATGGCGTCAGGGAACAATATTCTGCAGACGCCTCATGAGCGACGCCTTGTATCCTAATCGGAACGCACTGAAACGTGCTAGCGCGTTTGGTCCTGCGTAAGTGGCTGTGTAAGAGACTGTGGCCTCCCCCCTTACTCTTTCTCAGCATTAGATGCCTGGAGAGATCGCGCAGCAGCGCGTGTAACAGTGGAAGGCTCGACGCGTCGAGGCGTAACGTAAACGCCTGCAAACGTACCCCGAGCTCCGGTCTAGAAAAGTGCAAACAGCTTCGTCGGCGGTGAACTGCTACGGATGATATGCAAGCCGAAACGCAACGGCAGAGTTAGCATGCAAAAACCGCCATAGCAACGCTGACGTCGAAGCCAAGTGTCAGAATCGAGCCCAAGAGTTGGCGAAGGACAGACGACGCGAGTTCAACGTCCGTGTGTCACAAACGAGCGCTCAGAAAAGCGCACGCTGCCGAATTCTGGCGACCGTGACAATACCAAGCTCCAAAGAGACGCCTCAAGGTCAACGCTAAAGAAGAAAAACAAGCATCCTAAGACTCCCCGGGCGTTGTCTCTCCCCCTCGAAAGCGTAGTTTTGCCGACCGACGTCCTCACATCGGCCGCCGAGCAAGCCCTGGAAAGATCTCGAAGGAAAGGGGTGTGGTGATGCACAGTTATGTCACATGTCGCAGGCGGCTCTCGAAAAGTCTCGCCCTTTCCTCAGCCCTGGTTGTGCATCGCGCCGATGAAACTATACAAATTTTTGGGAATCAAGCGCGATAGGTATTTAAGGGAGCGGTGGAGAATGGTGATGAGAGTATGGAGACAGTTGACGCCAGTTTGCGTAGGCAGTAGGTGAAGCAAGTTTTCGGCAAATGTGCGTAGAGGTTCTTCCACCTAGTTTGGGTGAAGGCTTTTGTCGTCAGTCATAAAACAGGTAATGAATACGGTTTCCGCCTGAAGGGTCAAGGCCATGGTGCAACCAGCAGAAGCATAGTGTAAGTCTACCGCCAGAGAGCGAAAACGCGTCCTGCAATCGCTGCGTGTGGGAAGCCGACGTGTTTCTGCGTAGAAATTTGGTGCTTGCAGTGCGGACATTTGAAGATGAGGTTTCCTGGAAGAGAAACTTCGGGGGCAGCGAATCGACAACAGCGCTGGACTTTGAGTGGGTTTTTCCTAGGTAAGAAACATTCAATTTTGACCCAAGCACTTTGGACTGAATAAGTTTTTTTGTTGTTTGATAGATGTGACCACATTGTAGCACATTCTTTGTGTCCGTTCTCTCGAGTGTATAAAATTTTACTGTGTAGTCTGTTGTTAGATTGGTGAAAAGTTTATTGAACTATTGCCGAGTGTGCAGATTCGTTGATCGTTTATCTGCCTTATTTGATAATATAATTTTGTTTTGTTTTTCAACTCTCAGCTCTGACTCATTCTTTGGACTACAGCCGGCGTCTGCTGGCACGCAAAATAGACCACTTCCGAATGGTTGGTGCCTTCCTGGTGCAGTTCGGGTGGCCGATACTTCAGCCCTTGGAATTAGCCCGGCGATCGCCTCCCTAATTAATGAGACCTGTGACAATGATTCTGGTGTCCATGACAGGACCTTTTTCAGGCACAGTGTGCCCAAGGAGTGAGAAAGAGGTTGGGGTCGTTTCTAGGGCTATCGAAACGATTTGTGTGGGTTGCACAGTGTTTTTGCCAACGAGTATGCAGAGAGCGTTTGATACACTGATTTAGACGAATATTATCTGCACACGACTAAGTTTTATTTGCGAGGCACCATAGATCTCGAGAAGTTAGTAGTTGTTGGTGAGAATATGGGTCTTTCTGGTGCCGAACTACGGAAGTTGGTTAGCCAGAAGAAAAAAGAAGAAAAAGAGAGGACCAAAGAAGAAAAGGCAGCTGAGCTGGAAAGAGGAAGGTTGGCAGTTGAAAGAGCCAAAGCGGAACAAGCAGCTGAGTTGGAGAGGGAGAGGCTGGCAGCCGAGAGGTTGAAAGAAGAAAGAGAGCAGCAATTGAAGGTGTAGCTTGAGAGAGAAAGACGGGCAGCTGAGAGGGCGAAAGAAGAAAGAGAAGCGGAGATGGCATAACGAGACGGCAGCGGCAGCACGAGATGTAACTTGAACGGCTCTTTTTGCAACAGCGAAGTGACACTCACGTCCAGGCTAGAGTCGAAAGAAGTGAGCGGGTAGATCATGGCTTCCGCATGAACCCAAGCAAGATGCTCGCAGCGTTTGACGAAAGGAAGGATGAGCTTGACGCGTACCTTCATCGTTTTGAGACAATTGCAAGGAGCCAGAGTTGGCAGAAACATCAATGGGCCACTGCTATGAGTACTTGCTTGAGTGGCGAAGCACTAAGTGCGTACGGGAGGCTGATGCCAACCGATGAAGCTACCTATACAAGGGTGAAGGCTGCTTTACTGAAGAGATTTATATTTACTGTGGAAGGTTTGCGGGTCAGATTTCGGAGCGGAAAACCAGCTGATGGTGAGACGGCTACATAGTACACCGTCCGATTTAGGCGTTATTTTGACAGATGAATCGAACTTTCAGGCGCAGCACAGGAGTACGATGAGCTTAGAGAGCTCATTATTAAAGCGCAGTTTTTAACCTGTTGCCACCCGAGCCTTCTCGCTGTACTTCAAAGAGAGGCGACCTAAGTCGCTTGAATCGGAGGCTTGAATAGGCCGACCGATTCGTGGAAACACAAGGTGGCACATATCTGGCCAAGGTTTCAAAGAAATGTCCCGATGATTCGAGGTAATTACCCCCCGAAGAAAAGAAGCGGGCACCGGAGAGTGCTACGCGATGCTTTTTGTGTAATCGAGTTGGTCATCGTGCTAACAGCTGTTGAACTAACTTTACGAGTCCACTGTTGTAAATTGTTATAAATGTGGTCAGACTGTGCACAAGGCAGACACTATGTCGTAGCGGAGCAAGTAAAACCCACCAAGTAGCCTGTGTGCAGGCGGCACCAAAAGCAGACGATGATGACGTCACGAACGGATTCGAGGAGTTGAAAATGGGAAGAAACTACCTATTGTGGGTGATGTAATGACAAACCGGCCAACCAGTGTTACGAAGGGAAGGCCAACGCTGCGTGGAAAAACTGCAGGCAAAGAAGTTACGGTGTTGATAGACACCGGAAGCTCTACTGTTATCGTGCGAAAGAACTTGGGGCGGGAAAGCGAACTAAGAGGTAAAACTAAACCAGTTTGCCTAAATGACAGTATGGTTTGTCTGCTTCCTGAAGCAGAGATTGAGGTTGAAATCCCCGTACTTCAGCAGGAAGGTTACTGCCCTAAGTATGATGTCCCCCCTGTACGGCTTCATCATCGGAAACATCGATGGTGCATGAAGGCCGAGCGATCCCGAACGTTTGGAAGAAGACCCAGAAGATGAAGCCCTCCCCGACACAGGGACCACCAGATTCAGTGGAGGAGCATCCCTCGATGGATTTCTCCCGAGGTCAAGGTGAAGCCCGTGTACAAAATACAGTGATTCGGGAGATGATTGTGTTGAACAAGAGAACGTGCCGGGCAGCTGGACTTGCGGCGGAACGACCTCAACCGACCAAACCGACTAACAGTTAAAAGGTGACAGAATCGGCCAGCCAGGCTCAACGTCGTGACGTGAATAAGCTGGTTATTAGCCAGACAATATCGGTCTAACTTTATGACCAGTTAACGGTGTCAAAAGTGTCAACAATGGTAGAGAGGCCGTCTCAGATACCGTCGTTTAAATGGCTCATTGGAACAAAAACAAGAGCAATAAATACAGATCGTGCGAGCACCGCAAGCAGGAGCTTAGGCGCTGCACCAAGTGCTCGGGGTAGGAGATTTGGTTGTATTTCCATGCGTGTGGAAGTGTTGAGGGTAATATGTTGTGTTATCATTGTTGTTATACTGTGTCACAAGTGTCGAAGTGTTCGTTGCGGTGACGAGATGTATCAATACGACGATACAATTGTTGTAAAGACAAACCTTTGTACGTCTGAGTTGTTTGAAATGTGTGATGAAGTGTTGTACTCAACTACCATTGGTTATATTTCGCGTGTTGTGAAATTAGATAGCAATGGAAACTGTCTTGAGTTTTCTGCTGTGATTGTGAGGTGCCATGAGTGATGATCTGTATGAAGCACTTTTTATTGTGTGGTGACTGTTCGCGCTAGTTGGGGTGGTTTTGCATATTATGTGATAATACTCTTAACGTGGAAGGCACAGTCACAAACGAGTACTCTGAAAAACGCGCGCCGCCGAATTTTCGCGAGAGTGACAATACCAAGTGCCAGAGAGACGCCTTAAGGTCAACGCTAAAGAAGAAAACAAATATTCAAAGACTCCACGGTCGCGCCGTCTCTCCCACTCAGAAGCGTAGCTTCGCTGACCGACCACCTCACATCGGCCGCTGAGCAAACCCGGGAAAGATCTCGAAGGAAAGAGGCGTGGTGATGAAGAGTTGCGTCACGTGTCGCAGACGACTCTCGAACTGTCTCGCCCTTTCCCCAGCCCTGCCTGTGCATCGCCCTGACGAAACTAGCAAAATTTTCTGGAATCTAGCGTGAAAGGTATTTAAAAGAGCAGCAGAAAGTGGTGATGAGGGGATGGAGACAGTTAACGCTAGTGAGCGTAGGTAGGAGACTAAGACAGTTTACGCCATTGTGCGTAGGCAAGAGATGAAGGAAGTTTTGCGTAAGTGTACGTGGTGTTTTCCCACCTAGTTTGGGTAAAGGCTTTTGTCGTGAGTCATAGAACAAGTAATAAAGAGGGTTTCCGCCTGAAGGTTGAAGGTTGATGCTACTAGCAGAAACATAGTGTAAGTTTACCGCCAGAGAGCGAAGACGCGTCCTGAAATCGCAACGCGTGGGAAGCCGATGTGTTTCTGGCAAAAAGGTTCGGGGCTTGGATTGCGGACATTTGAAGACAAGGTTTCCTGGAACAGAAACTTCGGGGGCAGCAGATCGACAAGAGCGCTGGACTTTGAGTGAGTCTTTTCAAGGACAGAAACATTCAACTTTGACCCAAGCACTTTGGACTGAATAAGTTTTTTGGTTGTTTGATGCATGTGATTGCATTGTAGCGCATATTGCTGTTTGCGTCCGTTGTTTCGATTGTACCAGATTTTACGGTATAGTTCGTTGTTAGAATGGTGAAAAGTTGTACTGAACTATTGCCGAGTGTGCATATGTGTGTAAAGTTTGATATGCGATATTTGACAATATAATTTTGTTTTGTTTATCAACTCTCGGCTCTGACTCGTTCTTTGGACCACAGCCGGTGTCTGCTGGCACGCCAAATAGGACCACTTCTAGCTTGTCGGTGCTTTCGAGGGTGCAGTTCGGAGGACCAATAGTTCAGCCCTTGGAATAAGCCTGGCGATCACCTCCGTAATTAACGGGACCTGTCACACCCTGCAGAACTCCTCACTGGGCAACTTCAGCGCTCGGCCTTCGACTGTGCTGGCGCCACTAAATAACGGTAAATATGACAATGACAGTAAATGCGCAACACAATGCAAACCCGATGTGCACCCCCTTGCTTTTTCACATCGCCTCATGGTGCCCTTTAGCGGGAAATAATGTAATTTTTGCTCACATGCAGCAGTAGTATCTTGGCGCTTAGCTAACCAATATGAGCAAAAAATCACAGCCTATCTACGGACTTAATGATGATGACTAGGGCGAAATATACACTAGTCCATTCGTGCTGCTATCTGCCCGTACGTCTTTTCGTGCGACTGTTCGTGTAACCGTCCGTCCGTCGGTACATCCGTTCGTGCCCGTCTATGCATCAGTTCATTCATTTGTCGGTGCGTCCATCCATCAATTCATCCGTCCGTTCGTTTCAGTTTCAGTTTATTTCAGTTATTCGTACAGAAAAAGGAACAGTATACAAAGTATATATACAGGAGGAGGTCCGAAAGCACAAGGCTGCAGGGGGCCTACTGTTCAAAATGGGTTTGCAAAATTTACTCAGTTAGCAGTAGCAGTGGAAACAGAGAGATGAGTAAATTGATAAAACCAACACTAACTAAGAAACAAGTATAAAGAAGAGTGGAATAAACACTATAACAAGATAAAAACATCTAGTAGTTTTTCAAGTACGAATACAATTGTTTTTTAAATGTGCCAATAGTCGAGAATTGCTTGATGTGAGATGGCAATGAATTCCATATAGATAATGCTGAGAAATATGCAGTGTGGTGACCAAAATTAGTGCGAATAGTAGGAAGTAGAAAATTTCCATTTGAAGCGAATCTAGTACGGTTTAAGTTTGACAAAGCATTAGGATAAAAGACGCTTGATGGGACAAGATGGTGCAAGGACTTGAACAGCATGATAATAAGGTGATATTTAAATAAACTAACAGTAGAAAGTATTTCGAAGTTACGAAGTATTGATGATGCACTAGAACGATATGAACTGAAAGTCATTAGTCTGATGGCTTGGTTTTGAATGTGCTGAATGGGAGATAAGTGGGTGAGGTATGTATTTCCCCAAGTGGTGATGCAATGCTTAATATGGCTGTGAATAATAGCATATTATAACTTAATTAGAGTTGAAATGTTTAAGTAGTAACGTGCTCTGATTAGAATCCTGACACCAAATGCCAGTTTTTTGCGCAAATGAATAACACGATTAGAGTATTTTAGGTTGCTGTCGAGAACGATTCCTAAGAAAGAGCATTCATATTCAGGGTTAATGAGTGAGCCATTTAGTTTAATAGAAATTTGGGAGAAAAGAACTTTGTTAGCTGAGTGAAATATCATCAACTTAGTTTTCTTAGGGTTAATACTGAGGGAATTCGTGAGACACCAGCTTAAGATGTTATTTAGATCTTTTTGTAGTTTTAGCGTTAAAGAGTCAATTGATTTACCAGTGGCAAGTATTGTAGTGTCATCGGCATAAAGAAAAGGCAGAGAGTTAGTAACTGAGAGGGGAAGGTTATTCATGTAAATTAAAAATAAAGGCGGGCCAAGAATAAACCCTTGAGGAACACCCTGATTAGTAGTAAGAAAATCTGATAAAGTAGAGCGAACATAAACAGTCTGCTGTCTATTACAGAGGTAACTTTTAATAAGTGTAAGGGCAGGTCCAACAATACCAATGGCCGTGAGTTTGGTTTCCAGGATGCTGTGATTAAGTGAGTCGAAAGCTTTGGTTAGGTCAATGAACAATGCTCCAGCTAATTCACCAGAATCAATAGCTTTTTTAATCTTATCAGTGAAAGTAAACTATGCAAGATTAGTCGAGAAAGCAGGTCAAAAACCAAACTGACTAGGAGTTAAAATGGAAAACTTAGACAAGTAATTAGTTATACGTTTCTCAATACACTTTTCTATTGTTTTGCTAAAAGATGATAGGATAGCTATGGGGCGATAATTAGATATGAAAGTTCTCTCGCCTTTTTTGAACACTGGTATTATTTTGGCCTGTTTTAGTTGAGATGGGAATGTACCTGTCTTGAATATTAGATTGATAATGCGGGATAGAGGGACGGCAATATGGTTGGCAATTAGCTTAATGTAGGACGAGTGAATTCCGTCCAGTCCAGGAGAAGTTACTTTAAGATTATGAATAATGCTGATAATTTCGTTAGGGTTTGTTGGGAAGAGGTAGAAAGATTGTGAAGAGCGGACCTGAGATTTATTGGACGATGGGGGTGTACTAGAAGCTTGTTTACAGTAAAATGAGTTGAATTCATTCGCAATGTCAATCGGCTAATCTAAGACACGGTCAGCAATTTGAAGCTCAGTGATAGTTAATTCGGACGTGTTCTTGTTTAGAAAGGAGTTATTAATTTTCCATTGTTCTTTAGAGTTGTTGCCAGCACGCGCTATTTTTTCTTCGTAATAACTTTTTCTAGCTGCTTTTAAGGGTCTATTGAGAGTATTAGAATACAGGGCGTAACGATGTTTTAGATTCATATTGAAAGGACGGCGTTTGACTTTTTTGTAGAGGTTTTCTTTTTTACGCATACCTGTCAATAGACTGTTCGTTATCCAGGGATTATGGGGTGCTGAATATATTCTTTTACATTTTACTACCATGACGCTATCATGAATGCATTGGCATATGCGAGACGAAAGAAAATCAAAAGCTAAGTTGTCATCAGTGCATGTTTCAATGAAAGACCAGTCGAAATTTGTTGCGCGGCTCGCATACTCTTCTTTGTTTAGAATTGATTTCGAAAATCTTAAATCGCGATTATGCTTGAAGTTTTTACATGAGAAGAAAACAGGGTAATGGTCAGTAATATTTACTTTAAGAACACCACTGTGTTCAGGTGAAAGAAAGTTAGACAGAACATGGTCAATGAGTGTGCTACTGCGGCCAGGAATGCATCTAGTTGGAAGTGTGATTAAGGGGTCGTAACCAAAACCTTGGTAACAATTTGCATATTCAATGCGATTGGAAGTATCTTCAAGTAAATCAATGTTTAAGTCACCCACAAGAACAACATTTTTACGTTCACATGATAATGTTTCAAGGACAGCATAGAGACTTGAAAAGAACTCAGAAATTGACGATGAAGGCGACCGATAGATAGTTCCAATGATAAGTTTACCAGTGAATGAAGGCTTGTCTAGTTCTATCCAAACAGATTAGCAGCTATCGACGACAATATGAAGGTCAGATCTGCGTTTATAGGGCAAAGTAGGTGAGATAAAGATGGCTGCGCCACCATGGCTACTTGATGTGCGATTGCAGTATTCTGACAAGTAACCTTGTAAGCCAAACAAGTTTTGATCCTCTAATGTAAGCCATGTTTTCGAGATGAAGACGAGGGAAAAGGAACTTTTGAAAGAGTGTAAAAGAGCGTTTATTTCATCATGATTTTTTCTTAGATTACGCGCGTTAATGTGAATTCCTGAAATGACAGAGTTATTCAAAAAAGAAATCTAAGTTATTGATACTAAAATAAGACGACATGCATCTGTCTTTCTGTTCGTTTGTGTGCGCGTCCGTCCATCCATCCATTTGCTTGTCCGTCTGCTTCTCTGTCCATCTGGTGAACACTCCAAGTGCTGCCATCTCGAATCTGTTCATCGTATATTCATCATATAGAAGCACCGCCATTGAGTGGACATTACAAGGACTAAACGAGTAGTGGCTACCTACAACAGCTGTTCCTACGTTGACGACTCTTACTACTACTACTTCTACTACTACTACTACTACTACTACTACTACTACTACTACTACTGCTACTACTACTACTACTACTACTACTACTACTACTACTACTACTACATGTATCGCTGACACATGACCCACGGCATAAGGAACTTCGGCCCTTAAAAGTTGACAGATCTAAGGTAGAGTGGGATTCGATGGTATGCGAAGCACAAATAGGAAAGGCTGATATGTCACTTTAAAATCAGCATAACGTTGCGAGGTGGAAGTAATTGATGCCATTCAAGACTTCCATGTCATGGTTATCATGTATGGATGTGTCATTTACCTTCATCGTTTATTCACGTCACGTGATATCAAATCTGGCATATATGTGAAGCTAGCGAAATGGACGCGAGCACGCTACCAGCGGGGTATGTCGTCTTGTTCTTACATGACACGCGTGTCAGGATTTTTATAATTGCACCAGTCATATATTTTGTCATCAATTCACATACCGTAACACTAAATTTGGTATATATGGAGCTAGCAAAACGGCTGTGAGCGCATCATGAAGGGCCCAATATTCTCCAATTCAGCCTAGACGCGCGCACACGCTGGCAAAACGCGTTAACGAAACGCCAGCCGTCTAAGATCTGAAGGCAGGCGCGTCCGGTGCTACCAGCGTCCGTGGGCATGGCCGAATAGCAAATGGCGCAAAATTCGCGCCGATTCGTTACACAGACAACACTGTCTCTCCCTCTTTTCGTGACGGAGGAATGCCGGACGTGCTGAAGCGCGCATGCGTCAATCCGATGCAGCGCGGCACGCCCCTGCAAGCATATGGCATAACCAGCGACTGGCGTGGCAACGCCAGCATGACGCGACAAAATGAACGCCGGCGATTACGCGCACCGCGTCAAGTCGAAATCTATTGGTGCCTTGACTGTGGCGTGTAGTCATGTTCTCACATGACACGCATCTCATGATTATAATGTTTGCACCAGTCACGTACTTCGACATTCATTGGCGTCACGTATTACCAAATTTGGCATATGTGAAGCTAACGAAACAGCCACGAGCGCATCATTAGTGTGGCATGTAGTCATGTTGGTACGTGACACGAATGTCGTGATTAGCATGTTTGGATGTCTCTTTACCTATGTCGTCCGTTAGCGTCACGTAATGTCGAGTTTGGTTTATGTGACGCTAGCGAAACGGCCGCGAGCGCATCATGAGCGTGGCTGGTAGTCATGTTGTTGCATGACAGGCATTGCATGGTTATCACGTTTGCACCAGTCACATACCTTCGTCATGCATTCACGTATTGTAATACCAGGTTTGGTATATGTGACGTTATATCGCCGCGAGCGGTTCATGAGCGTGGCAAGTAGTCATGTTGTTACATGACAGGCATCGCATGGTTATAATGTTTGTAACAGTATTATAGCTTCGTCATCCATTTATATCCTGTAATACCAAATTTGGTATTAGTGAAGCTAGCGAAACGGCCACCAGTGAATCAGGAGCGTGTCATGTAGCGTTGTTGTCACATGACAGGCATCTCATGATTATCATGTTTGCACGAGTCACATACTTTCGTCATCCATTCACGTACCGTAATACCAAATTTGGTATATATGACTCTAGTGAAACGGCCGCAAGCGCATCATGAGCATGGCATGTGGTCATGTCGTTACATGACACGCGTGTCATAATTTTCATGTTAGGGTCTGTCGCTTGTGTTCGCCATGCAGTCACCTCATACCATACTAGTTTTGCAACATGCCATGGGAACGAAACCACCGCTAGAGGTGCAGAACTTTGAAATGTAAATCATGACATTCATGACATACATGTCATGATTTTCATATTACGACTAGTCGAATATGTTCTTCATACAGTGATGTTATGCCATATCAAGTTTGGTATTGATACCAATATCGAAACAGCCAGGAAAGCTAAAATTCGTAGGCGTCTAGATAGATAGATAGATAGATAGATAGATAGATAGATAGATAGATAGATAGATAGATAGATAGATAGATAGATAGATAGATAGATAGATAGATAGATAGATAGATAGATAGATAGATAGATAGATAGATAGATAGATAGATAGATAGATAGATTCGGTTAAAGTCACCGAAGTTCGCTAAGAAACGCATTCATTTGTAGGTGTCTTTGAGCAGTCGCTGACAGGTGACGAACGAATGTGAAACCGTGGAGCCTCGTCAGAAAAAAGCAGGGTGCAGATGAAAACAAAAGAAGAGAAAGTGTCTTCTGCACACAGTCTTTTTTATCGTTCGTAAATTACTTATGAGGCCCCTCGCGATGCCACATAAGGAATTGTAGACACTGTACTCTAAAAACTGCGGAGGGTATCACAAGAGTAAAAAAGCCTAGTTATTCTTCAGAGTGTTCTACTCTCCAAAAACTACAGATAGAGTGAAATTCAATTTCACTCTCTATGAAATTAGAGAGTGAAACAGCTTTCCACTCTTCCTCTTCTCTGGAGAGTGAAATGTCCATATACTCTTCAGGCATGAGAGAGTAAAACGCTGTTGTACTCTTTATCTTGATTGATACGTGGGTTTAACGTACCAAAACCAACACATGACACCGTAGTAGAGGGCTACGGATATTTCAACCACCTGGGGCTGTTTAACGTGCACCGAAATCTGAGCACACGGGTCTACAACGTTCCGCTTTCATCGGAAATGCAACCGCCGCAGCCGGGATTCGATCCCCAGACCTGCGGGTCAGCAGCCAAGTACCTTAGCCATTAGACCTCCACAGCGGGGCAATATTCTTGCTCTTGATTACTTTTAAATGCGTAGGCACACCGCGAGTCATTAGCACTGCGTAAAAACCACAAACATATGCAGTAAAATGTCCTGCATTCATTTGAGACTTGAGAGATGTTTAATAAAAAGAACAGCCTTTCCATTGTGCGCCAGTGAATTTCAACGAACTGGAAGGCACTCAGAACTGTTAACATCCACGTTTTTAGCCTTGGATATGTGTAGTGAAATAAGGGAATACTATCTCATTCAGTCTGTCACGATTGAAAATCAGCGCGAACGGCTATACCATTCTTCTTATACCAACATTCATGTTTTTCTATACAACCATAGCACACGAGCGATGGTGCCGTAAGCCTAACGTACGGTAGGGCTATAGTGAAGTATGGTGCTTCAGTCGTAGGACGTGAACAAGAATAACCGACATTATGTCCAAGGGGTAAAAGTATTCTAAACTGTTTAATGTACACTTCAGATGCACGATGTTTCATAGGTGGAAATGACTAACCTCTAGCGAGTCAGTGCAAATGACGTTCATATAATAGGTTGTGCTAATCTTCCCCTATTTACTGTAAAAAAATGGCAGCATATCCGCGGAGTGAATGATGGAGAGTGGGGCGAAGAATTCGTCCGTCCATTCGTTCTTGCTTCCGTCCGTCCATGCGTCCGTCAGTGTGACCGTCAATGCGTCCATCAGCCCGTCTGTGCGTGCGTCTGTTCGTGCGTCCATCCCTGCGTTCGTCCATGCAGCCGCCCCTGCGTCCGTTCATGCGTCCATCCATGCATCTGTCTATGTGTCCATTCGTCCATCTATTCAACACACCAAGTACCACCATCTCGCATCTTTTCATCATATATTCCCCATATAGAAGCACCACCATCAAACGGACATTCCAAGGACTGAACGAGAGGTGACAACGCACACTCTCTTACGGCTTGCGCTTCGGGTCCACTTCCCACTTTGAACCACCTCGAGTTCATGGTATATACTAGTTCACTGTATTCATGGCACTGCGGCGAACGCTCGCTAAACCTTTCGAAAACCAAGGAGGTTACGCCCAGCGAGTATGACGTAGCAAACTTTTTCAGTCAGATAGTGCTCAATGTACATGCCAATGGCTGCTAATGGAAAATGAGAGGTGGAGAATTCGGCTTTTACGTTCTTATGGCTTGCGCTTCGTATCTACTTCCCATTTTTAACCACATCGAGTTCATTCATGGTATATACAAGTTCATTGTATTCGTGGCACTGCGGCTCAACGCTCGCTAAACCTTTCTAAAGCTAAGGAGGTTACACCCAGCGAGTATAACGTAGCAACCCTTTCTTGTCAGATAGTGCTCAATGTACATGCCAATGGGTGCTAATGGTGATCGCAGCCTGCGCGTTAACTAAAAGCTGAATGCTCCTGTCTCTCATTCCCCATCAGCAGCCATTGGCATACACATTGAGCACTATTTTTTATTGTTCAACAACGCAAAGAAGAAGTCTCTCACCGGCACCACCTTGCAGGTCAAAATGTTATACTTGTTACATACTACGGGGGACGAACGGGTGTCGCTATAAAGAGTTTCGCCCCTAAAACGTGTCGGATAGACGTTTTCATCTCGCGAAGAACAAAGCAAACACAATAAAGACGTTCGCTACAGTCCGGCTAGTTTCGAAAAGTGTGGAGACACTTGTATCAACGCGTTCAAACAAAAAATTGCAGACAAACTTTCAACGTATACGTATGACATAAAAAAACAAACGCCCATACCTTATCTTTCAGTGCGGTGTTTAATGATATTGACGTGTTAGCCATACAGGAGCCAAATTGGAAGGTGAGGAGGAGGCCTGGAGCATGATGCTGCGGTTTGCGTCAAAATTTTATTACGTAGTTAGTCACGCTTTGGAAATTTCGTTAGTTGTGTGCTTTTTGTTAAAAAGGTTCCGGGATTGATTGTTAAAAGCCACTTCTCTCTTCACCTCGGCCGCATAGTGATTTGTCATTTCAGTACTAGTGAAACTGAATGGTGCGTCATTTGTGTCTATGCGCCGAACGTGGAGGCAGACCGAGAAACTTTTTTTTCGTTAATTAGGCAACTTTAAGGGAAACCAAAAGAGCTGGTTTTATTGGCAGATATTGATTGGGTATTGAGCTCGAACGATAGAAGTATAATCGCCGTGTGGGAGACAAAATGTGTCGAAGAGCTCTATGACTTGCTGAATGAATTTAACCTGGATGATGTAGCGGAGTGCCTCGAGGCAAGTCGTGAGGTTCATTTTACGCAGTTGTAGGAACCAGTCACGCACGCCTTGATAGGATATACATGGCCTGGGAGGCGATAGCTAAAAGCAATAGTTGCACAGTCTACCTGTTTTTTCTCTGACAATTGTCTTCTACAATGTAACTTGGGACTTACACAAAAAGAATACAAATTTAGTTAGAATTTATGGAAGTTATTTAGCACTACTTTGGGATGACAATTTTTATAACTTTGTGATCAAGGGAATTAAGAACATAAAAAGAGTAGCACCTGTTATATTGGCAAGGAATGGGAACTTTTGAAGCAAAGCGTTAAAATGAAAGCCATATCGAGATCCATTGCTTTAAAACATGAAGAAGGAATGAGAGAAAATGAACTCAAAACAACGCTTAAGAAATTGATAGCACTACAAAGCAAGTAGCCCGGTGCATATATGAAAGATATGTGAACGATCAAACGACAAACTGAGATCTTTGAGGAGGAACGCTATTCGCAAGCTTCGTTGCCTGTATGGGGCGCAGTGGGTGATTCAATAAGGCGCCCACAGAGAGTATCAAAGTGCGACTTTCATAAGACGCCGAGTGCGTCTTTAACAAACAGTTACGTCTTCTCTTCAGTTTCACAAACACGTTTTTGCACTCGGCGTCTCTAAGAAGACGCTTATTACATCTTTCACAAACAGTGAGCGTCATCGATTTACACGTCCCGAGCGGCTCCGGACGGCCCCAGACGCCGGCGCGGCATTCGTTTTTTCGGGGACCAACTGGAAGCTCCGCCCACTGGTCCGAGATCACTCGGACGCATGTTCGTTTTTCGCGTGCCTCGCGGCCTGCAGGCAGCCCGGGACCACCTGAACATTTTCTTTCGTGCAACTGGCACACGACAGTGCCGTGCGCATGCTGTGCGGCCACCTTAAGTTAGACACGGGAAATTTTTGATGCGCTACTAGAGAGTTTTAGTACTGCGGAATGGTGCTACGTACGCATCACGCAAGCACCTGGAGTTACGTGGCGTCGTTTGCCACTAATCGGCTTTTAGTACGCCGTAGTACCCGCGTACATAGCGAGCGTGAAGCGTGTTACGTCATCTGGTAGATCAAAACAGAAGCATGTGTTGTTGACAGCCAATGTGAGCCAATCCAAGTGTTATAGCCAGATTACGGCCATATTTTAAGCCACAGAGCCGGTCGGTGCTTGCCTTCGATGCCACCATTTTGCAAAACGAAGTCTCGTGCTTTCGCGAACTTGTTCGAGAGCGGCGCGATCAGCTCATACGTACGCACGCACGCATCTCATGCGTGCGTACGTGGCGGCTGCGTACGTAACGCGATAAGTGCGAGTTGCGGTCTGCGCATGCGCACTACGCAGAACGTGGCATCCTTACGTACGCAACGCCGCCACGTACGCAACGTACGCAGTACTAAAACTCTCTACTCTCTCTTTGCTTTTCTGTCCGCTTCTCGCATCTTTCTGGATTTTGCATCGTTAGCGCACCGAGTTCTTGTCATCGGTGTTCTGAGCCACGTCGAGAGTGTGCGTATATCCGAATGTCGCGCAAACACATGTTATGCTCGCTAGGAGAAACAGTGGTGGAACGACCGCGCCGGTCTACGATGCGCACGTGCCCGAGTAGTTCACACACAGTAAGTTGCATCACAACAGAAATATGTATAATTAACTACGTAACTGCTGTTTAGGTTGCAAATGGGTCAGCGTTGTGGCCTGTGTTTCAGCTATGGAGGAAGAAAACGGCATAGCCAGGCATAGGAGACGCCACAGTGGATGCAGTCAGCATTAAGCGCACATGGCTCGAGGCCACTCGGGCTGGCTCGGGACTTTTATGTCACGTGCATGTGACGTAGCCACCTGTGAGCCAAAGCAACCGCGGGCCATCCGCGAGTGATCCAGGACTTGGTAAATCGATGAAGCTCTGTTACGTCTTTTTAAACGATACGGGATGGGCTAAGCTGCTCATTCTTCCTGCGCTGTCTACAAGTGCGCAGTTCGAGCTCGACCTAGTGATGACATACTGGGTGCAGCCCTTGATGTAAACATATGCGCTTCTGGCGAGGCGAAATGTAACGGCGACCATAAACTGGGGCTTGATGCAACCAAAGATCAGATATTCTCGTTTTCTTACCTAGGTTGCTGCAGAAGTAGTCAGTGCTGATATAGTGGCTGCACACTCGCATTAGTGATGTGACCGACTTGCCGATTCTCAACTTCACTATCCATTTCTTTGTTTTCGCTTCATCAATTGGGAAGGAATTGAGGCTGACTATTGTCGATGCTCTGTTTGTACACTGCGGCACGAACCCATGTGATTGCTTTTGAAGCCTTAATAATTAGGTAATTCATGGCCGCGATCACGACTCGAACAACACAACACAAATGCACCCAGGAGCACTGCCACTCCACCAACCGATACTCTTTGCAAAAATTGGCAGATACCACGTACACTGGAAATCGATGATATGCGAAGCACGAATGAGAAATGTTGATATGTCACTTTAATATCAACGCAACGTTACGAGGTGTAGGTAAATTATTTTGTACATGACTTCTGTGTCATCATTATGTTTGGATGTGTCGTTTACCTTTGTCAGCTATTCACGTCACAATATACGAATATAGTATATGTAGAGCTAGCGAAATGACCGTGAGCACGCTATGAGCGTGGTATGTTGTCATGTTCTTATATGAAAGGCGTGTCAGGGTTATCATGTTTGCAGAAGTCGTATATTTCGTCATCCAATGACGTTACACAACACCGAAATTGGTGTATGTGGAGCTAGCGAAATGGCCGCGAGCAAATCATGAAAGGCCCAACAAACACCAATGTGGCGTTTACGCGCGCGCATGCAGGGCACAGTGACGCTACGTTAGCAAAACGCGAGCACTCTATAGTCTGATGCCAGGCGCGACCAGCGTCCGTCGGCGTGGCCCGACGGCAACCGGCGCGAAATGCGACATGCTGCCTTTCACACCAATGCGTTTCCGAGACAACACTGCGTCTCCATCTTTTCGTGACGGAGGGACGCCAGACGCGCTGAAACGCGCATGCGTCAAAGCAACGCAGCGTGGCGCATGCCTGCGAGAATATGGCAGGACCTGCGACGAAATGAACTCCGGCGAGCACGCGCACCGCGCCACGTCGAGTTGTATTGGCGCCTTGCCTTGTTCTTACATGACACGCATCTCATGATTATCTTGTGTGCACCAGTTACATACTTTCGTCATCCATTGGCGTCACGTGATACCAAATTTGGCATATGTGAAGCTAGCAAAATGACCGCGAGCGCATCATCAATGTGGCATGTGACTTGTTGTTACATGACACGCATGTCGTGATTATCATGTTTAGATCTGTCATTTACCCATGTCATCAGTTCGCTTCGCGTAATAACCAGTTTGGTACATGTGAAGCTAGCGAAACGATCGCGAGCGAATCCTGAGCGTAACATATAGTGATGTTGTTACATGATACGCATATCATGATATCATGTTTGCACCAGTCACATGCATTCGTCATCTGTCCACGTACTGTAATACGAAATTTGGCACAGGTGTATGAGCCCGCGGCGAGCGTGCCAAAGATGTAGGAGGTGTGGATCGATTGCAGGAGTCAAATTAGAGGTTGCAAGGGTGCGAGTGTTCGCTTGTTTCATATGAAGAGCGTATGATGCCCACGCTGCATATTCGGTCGAGGAGAGGCCGGCGGGGAATGGTTGCATTCTGAACTGAGTCCAATCGGTGAGACGGGCTTGGCCCCAGTGTTGGCGCATTTTCTGCCGCGGTGTGAACGAAATGCGGAGTAAAAAGTGATCGCTGCCTAGGTTTTCGCCTAAGTTTTTCCCATGTAGCATCGCGGATGTGACGGGTGAGGGAGAGGTCGGGGCATGTGTCTCGCGTGACCGAGTTGCCGGAACGTGTGGGTTGTGCCGGATCGGTAAGAAGCGTCAGGCTCAGCGAGGAAATGAGCTCCTTGAGCTCCCTGCCCCGGGCCTTCTCGTAGTGGTAACCCCAGTGAGGCTGGGGGCATTAAAGTCCCCGACAATCACCAGTGGTTGTCGGGCCGCTATACGCAGTGCCCGATGGAAGAGATGCGGCAAACGAAGCCCTCGCAAGGCGAGGGGGACAGTACACGTTTAAGATATGTATTGATGGTTGGCCCCTCCGCTGAGACAGCACTGATATCATGCAGTAGTAGTCGTAAGGAAGATCCAGATCGAGGTCGATCTGTATCGCCGTGTAAGCTTTATGCACGAGGAGGCATGTGGTGGTGCCACCTACATAGGAGCAGTATCCAGAAAGGGATGGAGCAGGGCCAGATTCTTGGTGCGCCAAGACGGCCGGCTGAGAGCCAAGTGAGCTGAGGAAAAGGGAAAGATGTGAACGCTTTCGCCTGTTCCCGAAGCCTCCAGGGTTCCACTGTATGATCTCGAATTTAGACGCAATGTTTGAACGGGACGTACGATTGGTAGCCATCGTGACTGTCCTAGGTTTTATATTTGGTCCTCCATGTCCCGCTCGGAATCCTCAGAGGCAGGGAGGGGCACGGAGGCCGGATTGTCCGATGGCGGGGTGGTGGTAGCCACCTTACGACGACGCCGTGGAGCTGTACCCTCACTGCTCACCGAGCAGGAGCGGGAACGCGATGCCTTGGGTTGAAACTCGGTGATTGCCCAGGCTTGAATAGCCTGGGTAACCTCTACTACTATGCGTTGGACCGAGAAGCTGGTGAGGAGGTGATTAATCGAAGCTTCGACGCGCGTGAGGCGTTCCTCTACGCGCGGGGTGTGCTCTTCGCTAGGGAGAGTTTGGTTAGCGGGCAAGAGAACCTGAGGTGCCCCAGGAGCCTCAAGAGCTTCTGGAGTAGATGTAGCACCGGTTCCGAGTGCTGGAGTACACATGGCTGCTTGAACCGGCATTTTATTGGGAGTGGACTTAGCGCGAGGACTAAGCTTGGACATAGCTGGCGTAGCCGCCTGGACAGAGGAGGCAATACCGGATGGCCTTGCAGTACACTGTTGTTGGGGTTGAAGTCGCTTATTGAGAAGCTCTTCCCACCATTGCGATAATGCTGGGAAGCACAAAGCAGATGATGAGTGCTGCTTGTAATGGCGGACCATATGGAGTACCAAGCTGAGAAACTCTGCCCATCATTGCGATAATGCTGCGAAGCAGTAAGCAGATGATGGGTAGGCTTATAATGGCGGGCAAGTTATATGGTGTACCAAGCTGGGATCTGTGCCTATTTGTTTCACAACCATGATTTCCACCAAAGGTTAGGCCTGATGCTCCGAGCCCGCACAATTGTGTTATCCGTGCTTCTGGGTTTCGGAATACACAATTTGGACGATTGAGATTCACAATACAGCACAGCCATGGCATCAATTAACCTAAATGAAGCATTTTTCAGTGTCTGTGGTGTCCGCGCAAGAAGCAACAAACATCGATGCGGCGCGATTCTAGCACTCCCAGAGAACGTACGTCTTCCTTCACCGACAACCACCGGTCGCACTCGCCGGCACTTCTCTAGCATTTATGCGCGAACAAAGACTTGGCAATTCGTATGCTTGAGGAACCAATATGATAGCGTAATGTTTCCGGCACAAGCATTTGTTTTGGCCAAGCCGTTAGGTAGTTGTTGCTATTTCGAAAGAGCTGCAGCAGTGCGCTGGCACGACTGCCCTCTGTGTTGCGCGAAAAGAATCGCAATACTTAATCAATTAATTTAGGTGGGCGTATCTATGGATTGAGCCTAGAGGCGTCATAATGCGTGAGCACACGTCGCCCTTTGGGACGAGCGTGAAACAGATAATAATCTTGGCAGACCCAAGTTTATTAGTATTAGTGCAGTCCACTTAGTATTTATTACTAGTATTTTGTATTAGTACAGTCCCCAGTCCACTAAGTATTTTTCTTGCAGTTGTGAATTGTAAGGTAAACATAGCACTGGTGCTTTTATCGCAGTGGCGACCATTGCAGGCAGCAGTTGCTTGTGTTTAATAAATGTGCAAAATTTTAGTAGCAGGTTCAGATCTCCTCTATGTCAAAAACACAACAAATGAAACTGAAGTTTAACCGTAAGTGTTTATGTCAACTAGCTATTTAACACGCTAAATACGTCAGGATGGCGCAGTGGTTTGTGTCTCTAAATGGGATTCCACAGGTTTCACGTTCGAACATCCTCCGTGGTAGCTTTTTTTTTCTAGCGGATGGGTGTTCTTTTACATCGTTTTTATACAATTTTTTTTATCGCAGCTTGTCACGGTGATTCTCACTCCGTTTCGCGCTCAAGCGTTGCCGGCACTGCAACATCCACCATATCCCACCATGCACCATGGTGGACATTTTCCAGAATTCAACCACTACATTATTCCACTATAATGGTGGGTGGTGGTTTACAACATGCCAACCATTAGTTTTTTTTCACTAGGGATGTCATGATTTTCATGTTAGGGTCCGTCGCTTGCGTTCACCATGCAATCTTGCCATACTATACCAGTTTTGCAACATGTCATGTGAACAAAACCACCGCAAAAGCTGCAAGACCATGAATTGTAAATCAAGACATTTATGACCTACATGTCATGATTTTTATGTTATGACTAGTCAAATATGTTTTCATACAGTCATGTTATGCTATACCAAGTTTGGCATCAATACCATTATCGAAACGGCATGGAGAGCTAAGAGTAGTAGGTGGCTATATAGATAGATAGATAGACAGACAGACAGATAGATAGATAGATAGATAGATAGATAGATAGATAGATAGATAGATAGATAGATAGATAGATAGATAGATATGCTCGAAGTCGCCGAAGTTCACTAAGAATTACTTCGCATTTAAAAATTCCGCTGGTGGGCGTGGGGCGGCGTCACACTCTACGAAACTTGCGAATAAAGGAGCCCATCTTCGAGCGAGAGCAAAGGCGTGGGCTATGGGGGAGACTCCTATCGAACGCGCGCTTGGAATTGAGAAATTACGAGTGCGTCGTAGTTACATCAACCAAATAGGGGAAAATGACATTCTGCTCAATACCAACAGCACTATCGCAGAAGCCTTCTTTCGGTATTACAAGGGTCTCTTCGCAGCCGCATTAATATAAATTACCAAGTATAAGGACACTTTCCTGTGCCGAATGCCGCAATTATCCCTCGAAACGAAGGAGGCGTTAGAGAGGCCTATGACCGTTTGTGAAATTGAAACTGCAATGGAAAATCTCGCCGTCGGCGAGTCACCTAGGCGTGATGGTCTTGGAGCGATGTTGTAGAAAGCTATTAAACCAGAAGCCTCGCCAGTGTTACAAGATGTCTTTAAGAAAGCCTATACAATCAAATCAATAGCACCCCTATGTGCGGAGACGCACACTATTCTAATACCAACGACAGATGAAAAAGCAAAATCGAAATCAGGTTCGTCATATAGACCCATTTCGCTAACCAACACTGACTACAAAATACTCACGAAGTATTGGCAGGTATATTACATTTCGTAATCACTAAAATATTTGGGGAGCACCCAACGTGTGGCATCAAGGGGCATTCAAGGTTGATGAACACACACGCAATGCGCTGTGTCCTTGAGAGTGGCGATGCTTTTCATTCTCATGTTCCGATCCTCGAGCTTGATCTTGAGAAGGCATTCGACTGCGTCCCGCGTGACGTGCTGTTCTATATACGTGAGCATGTCAATGTTGGATCAGTGATCACAGAGGGCATAGTTCTGGCATATAATAACTGTAAAACGCGACTAATCATTACAAGATCCGAGGGTCTCCCATTAGGCTGGCACGTTCTCTATGTCAGGACTGTCGTTCAAGTCCACACTTGTTTGCATTGTACATAAAGAGCTTGTGCTTGGCCATAGGAGAAAACGAGACCATCCGTGGTTTCGGACTGCTTGACGCCGAGGTGAAAGTTTTGGCATACGCTGATGATGTAGTAGTGTGCTGTACTGCTAAAGAAAGTGTACAAGAGACAGTTGCCATTGTTAAAAATTTTGCAGAATTTACAGGAAGTCGGGTAATTTGGAGAAAGTGCCTGGGGCTGTGGCACGGAAATTGGACAACAGCCCCTGCTATCTATGCTAACGTACAATGATTTAAAGCTCCAGTATAATACCTAGGCGCGCCTTTCCAGCACTAAAAAACACTTACTACTACTGAACTGAACCAATAAAAGAAACACGCGAAAGAACAGCGCAGTGGAACGGCAACTGTCTCCCAATGTTTGCCAGAGCCACTGTACGCAACATATTTTTAATGAGAAAGTTATCGTACGTGATGCAGGTTTTGTGTTGCTCTTGAGTGCAGGTGCAAAAGCTTCATAATATATTTGCTGTGTTTGTATGGGGGTCCGCCTGGGAAAGATGTAGTAAGACGAATCTGTTCCGAAGAGTTAAACAGGGGAGACTAAGTCTGTCGCATCTGTTCGTGCGACGACTAATTCGTTTTATTTTCTCTTGAGATGTTGGTCACCCCTTCTTGAGAACGGTATGCCAGTTGCTCCTTTGTCGTGTTTTGCCTAACTTTGTGGTTAGCACTGCTAGCATAACTGGTGCCACGCGAGGTTTCTTTATGAAACTTGCGGACCGTTCCCGCTTCTTTTCAGTTCAGTTTTGCAATGAATACCTGCTTTTGGTCGGGCGAAAGAAATTGCATAAACAAATATGCGACATGATTTTTCTGGTTCCTATGTATAGGTAGCGGGGGAGAGGGCAATGGCGATAGCGAGAGAGTGTGCAATGATGTTCTTAAGCGTGCTAAAAAAATGCAAATTCAGCCAAGTGCAAAAAGCTTTTTCTTTATATTATATATGGGCATGTAACGCTTAGGACGTTATCAAAAGATAGAGGATTTTATATGCCATGGGGTTTGATCTGTCGAAAGCCGGAGACAATAGATCACGTATTTATTTGCATTGTTGGGAAGGGGTCTACTTCTGGGATGTTTTACAGAGAACTCTAAAAAAGGAACTTCCCTTACATACTATGAGTATCAAATTTTTTAACAGTAGAAATGGAAGATGAACTGCTTTAGTTCTTATAATGCTGTTTGGCATTCATTGTTTATGGCGGGCTAGAATGGCCGGTTACAACTGTGACCTGGACCGGAACGCGTGATTTTCCGCGAAAACATTGCTCAATACGTTGATATACTCAAACAACAAGACTTTGTTCCGGAATGGCTCTCCAGGGTTCAATTCCTGGTGAACCTAAAGGAATTTTAGCACTGTAACCACTGAATGTTCCGCGACTATCTTGTCATCACTTCTGTTGTGTACACTATTGTTGATGTTCATGTACATTATTGTTGATGTTTGTACCACGTGCAAAACCGGTAGTGAAAAAATGCAATGTGGTGTGGTGGTTAGCATGTCGGAGTCGCATTTCTGCAGTGTATCTAGAGGTCAATGGTTCGAGTCCCCCTCAACCATGTTTTCTCACAACCTAAATTTTTCTCTTTTTGTCGTAGTTCTTGTAATTACGTGTCCTAACAATCTGCGCATGAAGAAATTTGTCAAAAGCAGTTTAAAAGCCCCAATTTTCTGCCCAAGTTCCTGCGATTTTTTTTTGTGAAGCGTACATTACTCTCTCTTCGGTGGGGTGCTCCTACTCTGATTCGGGCAGCGTTCTGTTAATCTGGCGAGGGGGAGTGCTTTGACCCGTTATGGGGGAATCACTGAACTCTGCCTCGACAAGACCTGATTTACTCTGGAAAACAAGTGAAATATGGGACAAGAAAGTGTTCTCCCAAATAAAGTGCCCAGCACTCTCTTAGTTTTCAGAGTGTGGACGTTGTTATATGGCAAATAAAAAGCGTTGTATCACAAGAATTTTTTACACTGCTTATTACGAGTCAAGAAAGCATGGTGCGAAGAGGCGAGCCACTCGTCCTGTGTTGCTGTGCGGCCACCTTAAGTTAGACACGGAAAATTTTTGATGCGCTACTCTCTCTTTGACCTGCGTCCCGCGTGACGTGCTATTCTATATACTTGAACATGTCAATGTTGGATCAGTGATCACAGAGGGCATAGTTCTGGCATATATTACCTGTAAAATGCGACTAATCATTACGAGATCCGAGGTTCTCCCATTAGGCTGGCACGTTCTGTATGTCAGGACTGTCGTTCAAGTCCACTCTTGTTTGCATTGTATATAAAGAGCTTGTGCTTGGCCATAAGAGAAAACGAGACCATCCGTGGTTTCGAACTGCTTGACGCCGAGGTGAAAGTTTTGGAATACGCTGATGATGTTGCAGTGTGCTGTACTGCTAAAGAAAGTGTACAAAAGACAGTTGCCGTTGTTAAAAATTTTGCTGAATTTACAGGAAGTCGGGTGATTTGGAGAAAGTGCCTGGGGCTGTGGCATGGAAATGTGACACAACCCCTGCTATCTATGCTAACGTGCAATGATTTTAAAGCTCCAGTAAAATACCTAGGCGCGCCTTTCCAGCACTGAAAAAACACTTACTACTACTGGACTGAACCAATAAAAGAAACACCGCGAAAGAACAGCGCAGTGGAACGGCAACTGTCCTCGCAATGTTTTGCCAGAGCCGCTGCAGGCTTGGACCCGATTTACGGGGGAATCACTGACTCTGCCTCAACAAGACCGATTTACTCTGGAAAACAAAGTGAAATATGGGACAAGAAAGTGTCTCCCAAATAAAGTGCCCAGAACTCTCTTGGTTTTTAGAGTGTGGACGTTGTTATTGGCAAATAGAAGCGTTGTATCACAAGAACTTTTACACTGCTTATTAACGAGTCAAGAAACATGGTGCGAAGAGGCGAGCCACTCGTCCCTGTTGTGCCTTCGCTAGCCAATTCCTTACTGTCCTTTTCGGTATCAGAGCAGTAGGATTGCAAAATATGGATGCATCAATACATCATGCGCACGCAAGATGAGGAGCGCATGAAGTGCCCGTGCCATCTCGCGAACTTCATCGATGTTCTAGGGGTTTCGGCGTTCTCTGTTGAATAGTGCCTGTTTATGTGGCGTGAAAAACCCTCAGTACTAGCCGGTTTCAAGAGGCTGGCCTGGATCATGTACACCTGCCACAATGGTTACTTCACACTCCTCGAACTACTGTAAGGGATGATGCATCAAAAACCTTGCCCAGAATAGACAGGGCTGCAATAGGCCCAGACGCACGAAAACGAACGTGTGAAAAGGGGGGGCTGATTAGCCTGGCATCTCACTCCAAATATAAAACGAAAAATTAAAATAATGAAAATTCGCGAAGCTTGCTTTAACCATTCCAGTACTGGTGTCCTATAAAACGTACGTACGTTCTGCTGCCAAGCGTGACGCAATTAAGTCAGAAATTCATAAGGTGTCGGAACTATCCTTTATGCTGCTGCTGCCGCTGCTGCTGCTGCTGCTGCTGATGATGATGATGATGATGGTCCTTGTTACTCTGGCGCACACCCACAAAGGGGGATTGGCCAAGAACCGGGTGGCAGTATCCTAGGTAAAAGGATATGTTTTTCACACACAAAGTAATTTTGGACTGAACAAAAAATTATATTGAAAGAAAAGCCGAAAATCGAAAAAGGAGTATATTTGAGCAAGGATCGATGCAGGATATCAGATGCGATTTGAAGCCGAGGTAATGGTGCGTATAAAACAAATAATATATATATATATATATAAATATATATATATATATATATATATATATTTATATTTATATATATATATATATATATATATATATATATATATATATATATATATATATATATATATATATATATATATATATATATACTATATATATATATATATATATATATATATATATATATATATATATATATAGGCAGTTTAACATAGCAATCGCTTTGTTTCAATTAGGTTGTCAAATACCGCACAGCAGACGTCCCTGTGGCTATTATCAAATTTAATGCTACCAAATGATAAAATTACTGCCACAATTGATTGAATCCTAATTTTTCAACTGGAACTGCCAGGTATCTTTTCCGCTGATAAGAATATTGTTGACAGAACAAAAAGAAATGATCTGTCGTTTCCATTTCCTCGCAAATCTGACATAAAGGTTACGCCTTTAAACCAACTTTATGCGAATAATAATTTAGTTGCGGAATTCTGCAACCTACTCTTGTATAAGTAACTTTCTGCGCAAGCACAGGTAATTTTTTAGTCGTCGTCTTTTTTAGAACTCTGCCAAGTAGGTACGTAGAGGCAGAATGCGATAAAGTTGGAGTTCGCCACAACCAAATTATATATTACATTTTACTGGTTAACTATTGAATCAGTATCTATCAAACTTTTCGAGTTGTTTCCAAGATGTTCACCTTCCTTCATACAAAGTGATTCTTCCTTAACATTCACGTATCATTCACAGCAACGGAAATCTTCGTGCCCTAAATAAAGGACACCAGTCAGACTTCTGAATGCATTCGGGCTAATTCAAATGTGTAGCTCGTGTAATAAGTCCCAATTACTTGCTATTTTAAATGAGAAACGTGCCCGAATCATAATATGTAAGTGTTGTCTAATAGTGAGATATTGCGTAATGATTTTATTTTGTTTTATGAATTATAATAATGGCACATGATAGAGCTAGAAGAAGACGACGATGAAGTGTAGCTGAATCAGCTACACTTCACGCGTGCGACACGCGTGCCACGAGCGTGCGTAGAAGAAGAATCAAAAGGCGCACGGTTCCATCTTGGGCTGTCCGGGCCGGTGACGTTGGGTCGTCGCTCTGTTCTTTCAGGCCTATTCGAGTTCCTGTTCAGCTGTTTTCGGCATCTGGGTGCACCCTTTCGGGGTGTGCGGCCATTGCGGGCGGTGCTGACTTGAGTTTAGCAGACTGATGTCTGTCGCGTCTCCCAGCCAGGCAAACTCTGCCTGGTCGGTATCCCTCACTAATGATAATTTACCCATTATTCTTTTCTTGTGAAGCGGTCTCAGCAGCATTCCGGTGGCTATGGTCTCAACAAATGAGGCTTCTATTCACATGAAAAACCCCAAAAGCATCCAGGAGAAGCTACGGAAGGTGAACGAACACTTCTAACTCATCACCGAGGTGCGACAGTTTGGTCGTGGAGGTATTCTGTGCTTTTCTCAAGATCAGGCCTGCGTATCTGATCTAATAAAATGCACATCGTTTGCCTCTCTCCCGGTGAGCCCTTTTGTTTCTCCTCACTTGGCCTCTGTGAAAGGTTTGGTTCGTGGGGTGGACTTGAGCCTGTCTCCGCCCGAAATTCTAGAGATGTTTTCTGCCGCAGGCGCGGTGGCAGTTTTTCGCTGTTCACGTAGCGCTGACGAAAATAAGATCCCGACAGAGTGGGTAATAGTTACCCTTGCTGGAACTATTAGAACAACAGAGATCAAATCGTGGCCACTGATATATCGGGCCGAAGTGATATCTCCTCGTCCACTGCAGTGCCATAGATGCTGGCGTTTTGAGGATAGCATAAAGGGTTGCCGATCAGTAGAGTGGTGTCAAACGTGTGCAGTACAACACAACTCAATAGAATGCACAGCTCAGGAAAGGTCTTGCTGTCTTTGCAGTGGCCCTCACCCATCTGATGATGGCACACGTGCTGCGAGAAATCAGGAGATTCAAATTACAGAAATACTTGAGCAAAAACGTTGTTCAAAACGCGAAGCTCGAATCGCCATTGCAGAGCGCTCTCCTGGGTACGCAGCTGCTGCAATCCCTAATAACCACGTCATGGACTCATCACTTTCAGACGTGATAGTCTAGACCGTAGAGAAAATAATGACAAAGCTGTTGGAGAACCCTTTTGTGACGCTGATGGAGTCATTTGCTCAAATAGTAAACGCACAAATCACTCAAGTCCTCATGATTGTTAATCATCCACATGCAGCCTCTATGCTGTCTTCAGCTAAGGACGTGAATGCAGGATATGTAGAAACAGGGCCTTCTAAACCCAGCCACCCAATAACAACACCTGTTCAAGAGTTATATTCATCAAGAGCTCGTCCGTCGAATTGCGACCATAGAATAATCCCCATTGAACATCTGGATTGAAGCTCTGATTCAGGTTCGTAGTACTCACAAATGGAATGCGACGCAAAAAAAAAATAAAATGGTGGGCGTCGCCACAAAAAAAATGGATCTCCAGTGAGTCCTAAAGGGAAACCTAAAGATGTTAGAAAGAAATAGCATCAAAAGAGGATTGTTTGAAAGATAGCTTATTGCAGAAGGCAGTTAATGCGGCCGGCATATCCTCAAAATACGTGGATTTAGAATCTTGCACTGGAATTGCCGGTCGATTGTTTCCGCAACTACTGATTTATTTTGCCTTTGTTTATGCATTTCCCAGATGTTGTAGTGTTGCAAGAAACTTGGCTTTCTAAAGAAAAATACCTTTCATCTTAAAAACTACCGAACATTTCGTTTAGACCGCCCCGCTCGAGGAGGTGGTTTAGCAGTGTTTATCTCTTCGAAAATTGGACATCGGGTAAAAGTTACAGGTCAAGTGATGAATTTAGAAAGTGAAATTTTAACATTAGATATCGCTCTTCCGGGACACCTTGTCTTTTCGTTAGTAAACGATTATTATTCGTCAGGTGTTCAAAATTCTAGTGTTTTAGATACCTTAATTTCGTCTTGCACAAACGACATATTAATGGTAGGAGACTTCAATTATAATCACACTTCACACTTCTTGGGGATTCAGAACAGATATGAGTGGAAAGCGCTTGTCGGATATTGTTGCTAAAAATAATTCAACATGCATTAACCAGTGACCCCCCCCCCCGTTTGTATATAATCAGTCTCATTCTGCGATTTACCTGACTTTCCGTAGTTCTAGCCTCTGTATTTGTACATGGTCTACTTTAAACTCGGGTACAAATAGCGATCATTTTCCTATATTGTTTGAGCTTGTATGTCCCGTGACTTCAATAATCAGACATTCAACTTCTGACATCAATTTTAATACAATTGAACAGACACTGCGTGTGGCTTTGTCAAAACAAACCGAGGTAAATAATGAGCAAATTATTATCAACTTTAAGGATGGATAAAACAATCTTTAAATAAAGGTAAATTGACAGTTCAGGTCTCTAAACAACGCCCTTTGAATCATTGGTGGAACTCTGATTGTTCACGTCATTACAGGCTAAGAAAAGCAGCGTGGCGAAAACTGCTCTATAATCAGTGCCCTAGAAACTGGAGCGATTACAACTACGGGGCTGCAATTTTTAAGCGAACAGTTGCCGCTGCGAAGAATAAGTATGATAGCCAACGCTTCGAGTTTTTTTCAAAGCCTGGCCACAGGGAATCACTTTTCAACTTCCTTAAAGCCTAAAAAGTAATCCTACCATCAACAAATCTCGAATTGATAGTTTCGACGCCACGTGAGTTTCCTACTTTTCTGGAAAATATTGCTCAAGGGCTGGAAAGCCGACGGCTGCGAACTTTTACCACTCGCCGTGCCCTGTTAACAGCGATGACTTTGAAGAGATTACGGCGTAGGAAATAGCACAAGTAGTGAAAATATTACCCAATTCTGCTCCAGGTCCCGATGGAATAAGGGCATCGGTAATAAAAATAATCCATAATGTATCACCTGAAGATTTACTTGCAATAATTAACCACTCCATTGGACATTCATGGATTCCGCCTGAGTGGAGAATCGCGAAAATAATTCCTTTATTAAAAAAACATGGAGCTGGGTTTACTTTGGATAACATTAGGCCAATTTTACTCGCCTATAATCTGGTAAAACTAATCGAAAGACATCTACACATTGTGATAGATAACTGGTTGGACTAAAATGCAATTTTAAGCCCATGCCATGGATTCAGGCGTGGCTGCTCTATTTGGTGTGCCCGTGTTGATCTGGAAAGCAGGATACAACTAGCTCGTTCTAAGAAACAGGTTTCCGCCTTAGTCACTTTAGATATTGCAAAAGCTTATGACAGTGTAGAACACGTTAAACTAATCAATTCACTAACGTACATCGAGTTACCAAATAACTTCGTGGCATGGGTTTACTTCTTTTTGAAAGATAGAGAATTCTATTGCTCTCAATCTGGCATGTTGTCTTCAATGTATAAACAAACTAGAGGTCTCCCCCAAGGTTTGGTACTTTCACCATTATTATTTAATATTTTATTCTGCACAATTTCAGTACAGGATGATGTACAGGTCTATGTATACGCTGACGACATCGCATGTTTTTGCTACAGCTACAGATATACATACATTATATCAGATGCTACAGTTTTATATGAACGCTCTGGGCACATGGTTAGACGACAATAATCTATCATTAAACATCAGGAAAAGTGCAGTCGCAGTTTTTCCTATAAGTGTTCCAGTGCAGATTTCCGTACTTTACAAAGAGGACTATATCGCGCAGGTGAAATCGATTAAATACTTGGGAGTGACTTATACTCATAACCTGAATTGGAGTCTGCATATAGAAAATATGGCAGCTAAAGCAGCACAGGCGCTTGGAATGCTTCGTAGACTCAGCAATAACTGTTGTGGTTTACGTCCTGAAGTGCAAGTAATGATATATTGTATGTATGGTCGCCCAATATTGGATTTTGGCTGTGCCTTGTTTGCTGGAGCACCCGCCTACAAAATTAGACCGCTGGTACTACTAGAACGCGAAGCGTTACGTTTATGTCTTGGGCTCTCTAAATTTGTCGCATATATTATTTTATATAAGGAAGCGTGCCTGCCTTCTCTTCGGGCTAGGTTCCAAATACTAGCAGTCCGTACCTACCTAAAAATATACGCATCCCCACATAGGAGGTCACAATATGTTTTCATTATTGAGCTGACGTCCTTTTTTAACCAACAGTGGTCTAGATTGAAGTGTTCACAAGTCATCGTCGTACAGAAGCTCTTGGAAACATTACATGTTAACCATCGTAAAGTATGGGTACTAAGAACACCTATTCAAACTTTGAAAATAGAATTTGACCTTATTTTTTCTAATTATTGCAAAACTCTTCTGAGTAGATATCTAACTGTCATTTTGAAAGACCGACTGGCAACATTAGACACAAAGATTGTAATAGCAACTGATGCTTCAGTTCGCGAAGAGAAGACAGGAGTCGGAATCGCATCTTCAATGTTCGATTGGTCTTTCTCTATTTGTTTACCTGATTTCACACCTATTTATCAGGCGCAATTACTGGCAATTCTCTTAGCGTTGCGAAAATTACCTCATTCAGTAACAGATGCTAGTATTCTTTCAGACTGCTTGTCTGTGTGTAGTTCATTAATTGCGCCTAATGTGTCCAATGCATGAAAAGTATTTCACGACCTTGCCCCAAGACATTTACGACTCATTCGCTTGGTGTGGATACCAAGGCATAAAGGTTTAACCCTTAATGAATATGAAGATGCACTCACAGTGGCCTGACACAATTATCTCATAATTTCTATATTGCTGACGCTAGCATTTGTCGCCGTGGCACGCTTTGAAAAAATTGTCTTGTAAGATCAGTTTGAAAGATCTCGCATGGCAACATCGGATTTTTCCCATCTTAAGTACCCCTGGAAAAATCGATGGTGCTCCTTTAGAACGGCGGAGATATCAATTACGAGACTAAGATGCCGCGTCCCCTCCCCTTCTGAACATTTATCTACACAGGTCTGGTCTGGCACAGTCTCCCCTATGCCTCCACTGCAACAAGAGTAAATCCCTTCATCATTTCCTCTTAACATGCAGGTTATACACAAACCGAAGGAAGAGACTGTTAGAAGAACCTCTCCGTAGGTTGGCTCTAAGTTTATCATTTCCGGATATCCTCTCCTTTAGAGCAACTGAAAAAAGATTTAGCCACAGGAATGTTTGCGAGGCCGTATGCGATTCTCTAAAGGCAACAAAACATTTAAAATGTTAAGCTGAGGAATAAAATCACTTTATTTCAAATAATATTAGCCTGTTCGTTCTTTGTATTACCTCTAGTTTATTTCTAATGTATCGTTTACCAATTCGTTCATCGTTCAAACATCGTTATCATAATAATCCGGCTGGTAAAACAACTCCACCTCACAAATGAGGCACCGTCAGTTTCATGGCTGATCCCCCATGGTGGGTTGCACCAGGACTCTGAGGAACAACCAACCAACTAACCAACCTTGCAGATGTGGGCAGAATTGATTTCGGCGCTGCAAAGAACGATTGGGCCATTTTCATTATAATGGATCTTCCAAAGTGTTCAATAGGTTGATGGTAGCTGTCGAAGTGCAATGAGAAGTTGTGTGTTGCAAGCGCAAAGACTTCTTGTTGAACATTTTAGGTACTGTAACCAATACGTGGTGGCTTTATGTTAGTTTCGAAGCGATAACATGCACTAACAGGGTTAAATAAATACATGCATTTAAATTCACCATATTTCACTTTAAACCACTATGCCCTAGTGTCCTATATTTACGACATGTAGCCATTTTTTGTATATTGATGGGGTTGTCAGAAAAAATATTTTTGTCTTTTTGAGGCTGTAGTAACTCGAAATCAACGGGAAACAAAATTATCTGCCGGGTAAAAAAAATCAGGGCTGAAAGGGTTGAAACGCGCAAGGCCTCAAAGAACGCCACTGGATCATTCTGATGACAATTTTGAATACTTCTAAGGGCATAGCTCGGTGAAGCTAAGCTTTTTTCACGTTAATTCTCAAAGTAGAGAGGTTGACCTGAACCACAGACAGTCACAGACACGCAAGAAAGACTAAATCCAAAAGAGAACCTTGTGCTGCAACAACACTTGCACCTCGTATAAATCTGTGGGCACGTCATCGTTAGCGCAGGCCCTCCATCACTTCGGGGTCTTCTCATAGCCGACGTTGCCTTTTTCTTTCCCTTCTATTCACGCGTTGTACGTACGTGGGGTCACAGCTCGACGCCATCAGTTCACAGTCATTTGCAGGGCTAACTGTTGTTTTCTTTATTTTTAGTTTCGGAGTTGTTAGTAGAATAACTTACCCAGATTTTGTTACGAATACCCGCTTATGATGATGATTTTTTTCTGGTGGGCGACGCACTGGCACATACACTTTTTAGACAACAGCTTTCTTTTTCAATTTTGTTAGACCTTTCACGCATTACCATAGATACTTTAAAAGTTCTTTGGTGGAATTGTCGTTCTTCGTTTTCCGCTTCAACAGATTTATTTTGCTTAGTTAATCACTGAATCCCGACATAATAACACTCCAAGAAACTAGGCTAACGCCTCATAAAAATTACCATTTTAAAAACTTTCGAGTATTTCGGTTATATCGCCATTCACTAGGAAAGGGGGTTGTAATCATAATATTATCAAACAAATTTTGCCAAACAGTGAGTCTGGCTTTACAGTTTGTGTCACCTCACTGTGAAAATCTGGCAACTGACATCAACATGCCAGGATGCCGCCCTTTCTCTATTATAATTGCGCATTTTCCCTCAGGCATACACAATACACAACAATTGAACTGTGTCTTAAGTAGCTGCAAGAATAAAATAATTCTCACTGGCAATTTCAATTCCCATCACGTGTCATGGTGTTTTAGTAGAGGCTCTGCCGGTACTCTTCCGTGGGATTTGATTACGCATAAAAATTTTACTTGCCTAAACATTAAGCAGCCTACGTTTGTTCGTGGTCGAGCACGATCAGAATTAGATCTGACGTTCTGCAGCGCAAATGTTCTGCTGAAGTAGTGGAAAACAGTCAATTTCGCTTCAAACAGTGATCACCTTTTGTTATACTTTGAAATAGGGTGTCTCAATAAATCATTTTGAAGAAAATCTAAAACACTGTTGAAATATGAAACGTTTAAAGACTGCTTTTGCACTTACTATAAGGTAGCATCCGGTGATAGAAATGTAGACCTTGGTAAAAACGTTCTTTCTCTATTAGAATTATGAAAAAACACTTCGGAATTTGTGAATACTTCGGCGTCAACCAAGAATGCTCCACCCATTCGATGGTGGAACACTGAGTGCACGCGGGACTACAGAAAGAGAAAAGCGGCATGGAAACGTCTTATACGAAATAGGAGACTACAAAATCGAAAAGATGATCAATTCATTGCGGCAACATTTAAATGTACAGTATCAGGTGCGAAAGAGTATTATGATAAGAATCATTTTGACTACCAATCTAAGTCAAAAATAAATGAGCAATGTTCAATTTCCTAGGTTGAACAAAGAAGATTCCAATGCCAGAAAATGTGGACTCAGTGGTTTACACCTCGCAAGAATTACAGGAAGCACTAAATCAAATAGATCAACGATTAAAAAATAGATTCACAACGCGCATTCCACCTTCGGTTTATACACCAGCCATTTTTGAGTACACAGCAGCACCGATTTCCCAATTAGATCTGGCTATGTTAAAATTGCTAAACTGAGCACCAGGGACTGATGCAATTATAAACTCAATGCTGAAAATACTATATCAGGAATTCCGCAAGGATCTTTTAGGCTTAAAAACTACTCCCTCAAGACCGCATGGACAGCTGATGAGTGGAAGATTGCTAAAGTTATACCACTGCTTAAAAAACAAGGGACTGGATATAATATCGACAGTATAAGACCAATAGCATTAACATAAAATGTAGTGAAACTTATTGAAAGGGTCCTTCATCATCGTATATTAAGATTTGTAAATTACCAACAGCTGTTGAGTGCAAGCCAAATTTGCTTTATATCTGGTCATTAAATCTGGAATGCCTCTAAAGTCGGGTTCATATTGCCCTGCATAAAAACAGTACGGTGCATTAGTTACCTTAGGCATCAGTAAAGCATACAATAGTGTCGAACATTCATTGTTAATAAATATTTTACGGTGCAGTGGACTTACGTCTTATATTGTAGCGTGGGTGAAAAAAAATTCAAAAGAAAGGTAGTTTTACTGCGTTAAAGATGGCTTTTCTTCCTGCAAGCACAAGCAGACCCATGCGTGCCACAGGGATCAGTACTTTCACCAGCATTATTCAACATTTTAATGTATGCTATTCCTATTCTATCAGACGTGCAGACTTATGTTTATGTGTACGACATTGCTTTTTTCGGCATGGCTGCTGATACATCGCCTTTACGAAACTTTACAGTCGTACTTGAGTAAGCTCGAATAGTGGCTTGGTGGACTGCAGTTAAGGTTTATTGCCAATAAGTGGGCTAGTCTGGTTTTTCAGGTTAATGATCTGGTGAGACTATCTCTGACTTACAAGCTGCAGTATATACCACAAGTGGAATCGTTAAAATACCTCGGAGTCATATATAACGAACAACTAAACTGGCAAGCTCATATTGAATATATCTTAACAAAAGGAGCATGGGCAATGGGTGTATCGCGCAGGCTGAGCAGCCGCAGTACGGGTATGAAAAGAAAAGTACTTCTTATGGTATACAAAATGTACGTACGACCGGTATTGGAATCGGGCTGTGTTCTTTTTTCCGGAGCGCCAGTATACCAGCTTCGGCCACTAGTCCTATTAAAGCGAGAGGCTTTACGGTTGTGCTGAGGCCTTCCAAAATATGTGGCGAGTACATTATTATACATGGAAGCGAGAACACCACCCCTGTTAAACCGATTTAACCTACTTACGGTGCAGACTTTCTTACGGTTACACGAAACACTGTTTAAACATACTCAAATAATTTTCATCTCCAATCTCGATATATTTTTCTCCGAGCACTGGCCTATATTCCGCAAGCCACAAGTTATATTTGCACAAACATTGCTCGATTCCCTGAATGTACAAATTCGTGATGTGTGTCCTTTAACCATAGAACCTAAATTCACAGACATCTCGATATATTTTTCACCGAGCACTGGCCTATATTCCGCACGCCACAAGTCATATTTGAACAAACATTGCTCGATTCCCTCAATGTACAAATTCGTGATGTGTGTCCTTTGACCATAGAACCTAAATTCAAAGACATTGTCTACCCCAATATTTTTCCGAACCACGCGAAATTATTACCTCATGGAACTTTAATTGGACTATTGCAAGAGCATCTAAATAATCCGCCAACAAATATGGTTATTCCAACAGATGCATTGCAAAATGAGGGAAAAGCTGGCTTGGGAATATTCTGCTTTCAAATTGACTGGCCTTTTTCGTTACGACTGCCGGATTTTATCCACTTTTATAGCTGAATTTACGGTCATAATATTAGCCCTCCAAAGTTACCCACTTACAGTAGTAGTAATCATCATTGACTCATTATCTTTGTGTTCTTCTGTCTCGGCATCTGGGGAGACGCCTTTTCTAAAGGTTTTCAGAATACTAGTTCCCACACACCTACAATATCTCCACTTAATTTGGATACCAGGACACAAGGGTTTGTTTCTAAACGAAAGCGCTGAATTTTCAGCAAAGGTGGCGCTTTTGATGCCATTTATTCCGGTTTTCCCACTGACCACATACATTACAATTGAACGATTTCGCACCTCAAGTTTCAAAAATTGCTTATCAGACCCTGTCTTGACAGCTTCTCCGGAATATAAGCGATTATGGTTTCCTTGGAACAGTTAGTTATTGCGGTCGAGAATAATGGAAGTGGCTATAATCAAACTTCGCTGCCGGGTTACCTCCCTCGAGTTTCACCTGCATAGGAAAAGTCAAACGTTGTCTCCTATGTGTCTCCTCTGCAAGGAGAAGGTAGCAATCAGTCATTACTTTCTATCCCGTCGCCGGTATACGTCAATGAGTAGAAGATTCATAGCACCACCTCTTCGAAACTTGAGTCTGGAAATAACCAAATATGTTGTTCTCTCATCCGGCACCTCTACTCTGGGGTACAGTCACAATGATGTTTATTACGCCATTGAGGAATATTTCAGTCAGACTAAAAAAATACTGAGCTAAATACTTCATTTTTTAAACATTAAAATATTCATTATTTATAAGGGTATAGCGCACCACGACAAGGACACAAAAAAGAGAGACGCACACACACAGCGCTGTGTGTGTGTGCGTCTCTTTTTTTTATGTTCTTGTAGTGGTGCACTCTACCCTTATATATCATGAACCACAACCAACTAGCCCGGCAACGTGTCTTAGCAGTGTAAATAATAATATTCAGAAATAATTTTTGTGTAACCTATCTCTGGCATATACGAGTAGTATTACGAAGAAATAAAAAAATCACCTAAGACTCAGCCAATTCCTTGCATTGAGTAAGAGTCATGAGAAGAAGAAGAAGAAGAATGGCATAATTTGCCCAGATTCTGTGACAAATATGTATTTTGATGGTAGTTTTCAACAGGCAATTATTTACACCTGTTTTTTTTGTAAGCCATTCAGGGTATACGGCTGAACTTAACAGCGTCGCTGTTAAAAAGTGGGCACAATGCATTTGTGTCTTTTGTTACTTTCGTCAGCTGTCATTCAACCATTCAAGAAAACTATTACACAAGTTACACATATTATCTCTACTACTTCTAGTTGGAGAGGTTAGTTCAGGTTAGGTCAGAGACACAGAGCACGATGTCTACATACGCGAGTAACAAATGAGTACAGATTATCGTAAAAGTCCAGTGGTACAGCCAGACGGTGATATGAAGGGCAAGTGGCGTTCACGTGGAAATTTTACGTCGTTTCAAAACACACGACATTCAAAACCTTCGCAGGCGTTATCCTTCAAGCATAGTGCATGTATTGCATGGGCCAGCTATAAATGTATGAACGTGGTCAGGTGCCCTTGAAGGTTTACACCAACAGGGGCGCAGTTGACCATATGCTATTAGCCTCGGCCATTACGAGGCATCCCACCTTTTTGCTCACTTCTCTGTCTGGGTATCTCCTCTTGTAATACTCTTCTCTGCCACGTCGAAGAGAAAGAGACCCAGTAGTGCTGATTCGACGATGGGCTCGTGACTGAATGTGCTAGACAATAAAAGACAGAGCGTCCTAAATGAATATTGGGAAGAAGAACAATCCCAAGACTATCTTGAACCGTTGGTGCCTTCGTGCCATCGTAGACACTATCGTTTCTTGCTTTCCTTTCGTAAAAACAGGTTGCGGTACCTTTGGTGGAAAGTATTTACCTTATACAAGCGATGCTATTTTGCCTAAATTTAAAGTTTGGGACACCTAAAACTTTGTTTTGCCTGCATTATTTTTGTGTGCCTAAACGCAGTTTCTAGTGAGTAAAAGTTTAGCCATTATAAATGACAAAACAAACCCTTGTGGTCATAGAAGTTTGTGTTATCTGTAGAAGTATAGCCACACCGGAATCAGAGAAAGCGGTGTAACAGCCCAGAGAGTCTCACCGAATAGACGTCGAACTTGGGCTAAGACGGCCTACTTACTGCATCTTAAAAGATAAACACCACTGCTCGAATAGAGGCAAACACAGCGCTAATCGGGTCGTTCCTGCTGGACGGCTGCGATATTTTGTGGTAACGTATAGTAGGCTATATCGAATTACAGCCAAGTGAAGCAGTGAAAACTCATGCTGGGGAGGAGGACAGCTAGAGGAAAGGAAAAAAAACGCAACTTCTGCAGCCCTAGTTTGAAGTATTGCTCAGCGCCTGTGGGAGAAGAGAGACAACAGAGGAGCAGGGAATGAAATGAAATGAAAAAAAAGCAGCATTCATATTTGAAGAAGTGGAGGGTGGCTTTTTTGGTCAAGTCCAGTGCTCCAAGGAAGCGAAGAACAGTCGTGAAGGCCTGGGTGTCGTGAAGGGAAGGTGCACCCTGGCGGAATTTAATGAGCCTTGTTCGCAACACTCCGCCAGGGTTTACCCACGGCTACTCAGAGGGTCCTCTTCCTCCCTGGAATGCGTTAAATTAGTGTCTTCAGGCCTTGTTCTTCCCGCTGCGTCGCCAGGGTCTCCCCACGAATACACAGCTAGACTACGCCTCTTCCTTGGGCGAACTGAACTGGATAGTCGCATACGAAAGCCGCCCTACATGCACTCGGTCAAGGATACTATTTTTTTTACCACGTGTTTTATGCCGAGGTCCACCATGGCTCCACTGACGCACTTCCGTCACAAAACTCACGTAAAGATATATACTAAACAATGGCAAAGAAAAAGCCGGAAGGCACGCATCTGTTTCACGAATTCGAATCAGCAGCTTCTCGATTTTCAGCATGCGGTGCTAACCACTACGCCATAGAGCGTGCGTTGTCTGGAGTGCAATTGGCAAGCTATTTATTTACACCATACACTGTTCGGAAGTCCTGAGAACTTCGCTTTTATTGTCAGTGGCTTGTTGGTGCGACAGGCTTGTGTTAGGAGCATTCTAAAGGTCGTCGTCTCCACGAAGCGTGGTCTCTGCAGCACAACTGCTTATCAGACTCGTAATTTGACACAGGACGAATGCCACTTTGCACGCTGTCGCGGGTGCGTTTGCAAAACGAGCGCGCTGCTTACACACGGCGCAGGAAGAGTTGTGACAGTTCTTCGTGCTTGTCCTGTGTATACTTGTGCACTGGTTTTGTGCGCCTTTATTTCTGTTTGAAAAACATGCTTTCGGTGTCTAGCTGTGACAGTTGTCAGTCCGCGTTCATCTGCTTGCTGTTCTTAACGTGGCACTACAATTCTTTGATGTTGCTGAAACATTGCACAATCAATACACGACTCTTTCTGCAAATAACTGTTTTTGCTTTTGTGTAATACCGATTCCTGTATAAGGGTCCAGCCACGTTTTTATCATTTTTCTTATTTTTGTCTCCTAGCTTCTTTCCATGAATAATATTCTCTCCTCAATTGCCCCACAGGTGCTAGGGCTGCTGACGCAGTTATTTTCCCTTTCTCAACCTCTCCTCCAACAACCACTCAAACTCTCAGCATAGAGTTGGCTACTAAAACACTGGATAGACGTCTGTTCAGGGTATTCATGTGAGCTGCGATGCACAGTGCTTCATCCAATGTTAGAACGATATGTAGGACACATATTTGCCTAAGCGTAGCTTTAGGAGTGAAGCTCCTAAAAGCTTCAGCGCCTTAAATCCTCTTAAACGAACCGGTCCTATCACTCGTTAGTACTCCAGAATGGTACTATACGCCACCATAACTTCCATACAGATGGCCTATCTGTGTTGCTTGCTATACCCAAGCACCTCCGCTTGGCTGTACTCCACGAACTTCACATCTTCTCCGGTGCCGGTCACCTCGGCGTGTCCCGCACATACGACTTCATTCGCAATCGATTCTTTTTGCCAGGTCTCGCACGCTCCATCAGAAAATACGTCGCGGCGTGTGAGGAACTTCAGCGCCAGAAAACACCGTCCACACTCCCGGCTGGAAGCCTTCAGTCACTCGACATTTTTTCTGAACCTTTCTTTCGCATCGGCTTGAACTTAATCGACCCTTTTCAATTAGCTTCTGCTGGCAACAAGTGTATAGCTGTGGCCACATACTACGCCACACGCTGCGCCATCTCAGGCGCCCTTTGAACAAGTTGCACCACAGGCGTCACTGAATTGTTTATGCGCAACATGATCTTTCAACGTGGTGCTCCACGCCAGCTAATCACAGACCGAGGCCACAGATTTCTATCGAGAGTCATGGTGGACATCCTGCGCTTATGTGAAATGCGCCACCAGCTCACTACGTCTTATAATTCACAAACAAATGCCCTCACGGAGCGTATGAACCGTACCCTAACAGACATGCTCTCTAAGTGCGTTTCCTCAGACCACCCTGACTGCGACTTAGCTCTATCATGCGTGTCATTTTCGTACAATTCTTCGCGCCATGACAGGGCTTATTACTCCCTATTTTTTCCAATTCTTTGGCCGCGAGCCCACATTGACCCTACATACAGTCATTTTGTTGCCAGCATCTCCGACCACTGAGTATGCCCTGGACGCCATCAGCCGGGCCACCCACGCAAGCGAAGCGGCTCGTGCTCGCCTTCTGACCTCCCAAGAAAACCAATGATGTCAGTATGATCAACGACACCGCGTTGTGCACATTTCACCCGATTGTTTGGTTCTGCTGTGGTCTCCGTACTAGGCACGTTGGCCTCTCTGACAAACTGTTATCCTGGTACACATGCCTTACAAATTGATTCGAGCCGTGACTTCCGCCAATATTAAGTCGCTCCTGCTGCCTCATCGTCTTCATCCACCCCCTCTGGCCAGCGACATCATACATGTCGCACGCCTGAAACAGTACCACTCGCCCAATGACGTTGACGTCTAGATGCGCCGAGAAGGTGCCTCTGCTAAGCCTCTAAAACTTCGTAAAGTAGTGACGTTACGTGGTTTTTCACGCTCCTCTTTCCTTTTACCACTCCTCGGACCTCTCCGAGGCCGACGCCGCGTCATTATTAGCGAGATGCCGTCACGTGGGATCACTCGCAGTGTTCGTTTGTTTGCAATTGTTCGTGACTGCCATCTGCGCTCTGGAGGCGTGGTATTTTTGGGATGCAGTGCGTCTATTTTGACGGATTCGAAGTTGTCCTTTCGTGCGTACTGTGCTGTGAAATACTTTTCACCCAAGAATGGCGTCGCGGTTTGTTGCTGTGAGTGGCTGTTGCGCCTTGTGCTAGAAGTTACAGTTAATTGTGCAGGACGTCGCGATATCTCACTCAGGTTTTAAAAACGCTTCTGCGGGGGCTGTTTTTTTTTGTCCACGATACATGCTCACTTGTTATGCTTGTCGTTATGCGCCGACTGGTTTGAGTTCGCGGTACTGGTTTGTGCGATTAGAGTATACGCGGAAAGACGCTCGAAATTCAGAGATTTCACGTTGCTGTTCTGAATAAACAAAACAGGAGTGCAGCAACTCAAATTAAGATTGATACTCTGATGAATTTTGTTGCGTGTTCACATATTTCAGAGCAAATTACTCTCTGTGGCTGTTTTACGTTGACCAATCAGCCGGGATACTCGCGATGCAAGGGCATGCAGCTATACAAAGTGCGCATGCCTTCGAGACATTCGGTGCGTGCATCGTTTAGAAACCGCACACATACGTGTCATTTCGCGAGATAGTTTATTTGCTGTTTCGTGAGAAGGTTTATGTCCAGGAGTGGAGCTCTCGCGAAGTAATCGCGTATGGTGGCACGCTAGGTCATGGATGCACTAGCTCATTCTTTAGGCGATATAGTTCATATTTGAGATACGTCCACAAGACGCACTTCTGAAAAATGATTAATGTGTCTAACCACTTCACGAAACGACTACAGCTGTTCTTGTATCAAATGTGCGCCTTATTAGGGCTTTAGATGCCTCTTTGAACGCTAAACTTCGGCATCAGCGACATCACCGTCCCGCATCAACAGCATCTACGCGAGTTGTTGATTCATTGGATGACAGTCATTATGAATACTCTCTGCACATATTGTGTACCCTATACACGGCGACGCTTGCACCACCAATTGCTAAGTAAGACACTCGCACTGTCCCTTTGGGTGCTATCACGCCACTACAAAAAGCTTAGCCATAGCAGCCGCACATAAACGTTTGAGTGATCTTATTTACAGTGTAAAGCTTATTCGAAGACGCGCTTAACGATGGGCCTAAAAAGACAGGTGTTGCTAACGATCACAGTTTTACGTTTAAACACATATTAAAGGTGATGCGCACAAAGTTAACATCCGGTCACTCCGAAGCCGAGTGACTCGATCAAGGCCTGATCACAAGTACGCGTTGTGCGTGGCACTGAACAGAGCTGATGTGGGCTAATGCTACACTAGATAAGATAATTTTAGGAAGGGTCAGACGACTGCCGCGAATGCTCTCAGTGAGCTGCCGAGCAAGTGCTTTCTTCCTGAAAAAGCGGAGGAGAGGAGACCGAGGAGAAACGCGAGTGGAGGAGGAAAGTGTCGATACTTTACAAAGTTCGAGGGATTTTGGCCTTTTCCAGCAGGGGTTGTGCTACACGTAGGCTGCCGTAATGCATATTGTCAACGCGTGTGTGCGTGCGACGAAGAGGATGAAGGTAGCTTGCTGCTCGAGCTCAGAGCTGAACTGGCCAGTGCTGCAACCGCTCTTGCATGGTACATCTCTTCGCGATCGGACGTTAGAGTTGTCATAACGGTAGATATAGCACGAGAACAGAACGACGACAAAGGGACAAGAAGCAAATGAAGGACTTTGTTGTGGTTCAGTTCTCGTGCTATATCTACCGTTATGTCATACCAACTAGCCCAAACCGCCACACTTCTAAGTTATAGTTGTGTCACATTACGCTCGCTCTTACAGCGGCAGCGCGGCTCGCGTGAGCATTGGTGGAATATCTTATTTCCGTGATCGTTATTAGGGACGACAAATATTATTGGATGATGGTTTTAACGCACCACACACAACTTGGGGTTATGATGCATTAAATGCGGGGGGTGCGTGTGCATTTGACAACTTCACAGACGCCAGTTTTACCCTCCTACTTGATGTATCTTGTCGGGCGGATTGGCTCTTATCTGCAGCACGCACAGTGGAAGCAGGACGAGGAGAGCAGATGCGCATCACACATGCACGGGATGAACGTCAGCATCCTAAAAGGCCAAAGGAGGCAAAAAGTGGCTGGCAGATTAGAAGGGGGTGAGACGAGTCCTGGGGCTTTTTGGTGGCAGGTGGGCGATGGGATGCGGCGTCCATCGCGCTAGGTGTGAGCGGGGTTTCTTGCGTGCGTGCTACAGAGGAGAGGCCTCGCCGGTTTGGAGCGTCCACTATAAGGCGAGTCGGTGGCTTGTATTCTACGGCGACTGGAATGTGAGTTTTATTTCCTTCTGTTATGTTTCGTGCTGGCTTTCGTGCCGTTTTTTTTCTGTGTATGCTCCATTTACCGCCAGTTGTCAGTAATTGTTTGCTCCTGGTTTTTGTCATTCGGCGTGTGTTAGTGCCCTGTCGGGCTGGTCTGGAAGGCTGTTTATGATTATTTTTAGTCGTGCACTAAAGGCGGTTCTCGTTTTGATAGTTGCTGGCTCGGAGCCTGCTAATTTTGGCTTACTGATCATCTTGAAGGGAGGCCGGGCCTTGAATCTGTACCTAGTCGGCAGCGTGAGCGGCAGCGTATGCCATCAAAATTGCCAGATTTATCCTGGTGGCTTGAAAGCATGGTGGGGTCGTGGGCATGTGAATCGGATAGTTGGGGCAGCAAAGATCATTCCATTCTCTGTGGCTTTGCAATGCATCAATATAGAGGAAGTCCCAAAAGATGGAACGTGGTCTCCGTCCCCTTCATTCTGCGGCATCGGCTATGCTGGCAGCTGGCCAGACTCTGTCTACTTTCGCATCTTCAACTGCCCGAGCATTTTCTCTCGCCATCGACACACCAGCTCCTCCTTTTGCACAAGCATTCCTTCCTACGATTGCTGGCCCAGGACATCTTATAAGATGTGAAATAAATTCAAGCGCCTTTTACGGTGGCAGAGTTTTTGGCAGCATAGACCAAGCAAAGTCGCACAGTGCACCGGATCCTGATGGTATTCCTTATGAACTATATAAAAACATGGAAGGAAAAGTTCTTGTGTATCTCCTGGATGCTATTAGCGAGGTGTGGGCAGGTAGCCTCTTCTTAGATGCATGGCGACACGCGGAGGCGTTCGCCATTCCGCAGCCAGCAGGAAAAATTCTGGACAGCGTCACTGATATGAGGCTTATATCCTTAACATACTCTGTACAAAATGTTTGCGACCCATCTCACATGGTGGCTCGAGCAGTACTCCTGGTACCAATCTGTGCATGTTGGTTTTCACCCCCACTCGGGTACTTAAGATGGGCTGGGACACCTGTCTTCGATGGTGCTCGTTTGAGGTCGCTCTCGCACAACTTTATCAGAAACGGAACGAGAAAGAAATGTTACTAACCCATGCACCACACAGGTAACTTGTTGTAGGCTACCGGCAGCACTAGTGAAGCTATGAGAGCCAATGAATCCACAAACAAAAACATTGGCCCCGAATCTGCATGTTACACTGCTTATGTCGTCGAAAGACGATAGTCTTGCGTCTGGAGAGAGTGAACAAAATGTTTATTTGATCTTCTGCTCAAGAAAATTGGTGAATGGTTTTCTG